>JARSSU010035375.1:0-18610 GCA_029619165.1 Eurosta solidaginis
TATGTTTATGCATTTATGGTTTTATAGAAAAAAAAAAAAAAAAAAAGAAAAAAAAAAAGAAAAAAGAAAAGAAAAAAAAAAAAAATACAAAAAAAAAAAAAAAGAAAAAAAAAAAAAAAAAAAACTTGTTTATTTTTTACAGCCTGAAGATGATTTCTAATTGAAATCGAAATATCGACAAAAATAAATAATACAACATATATGGTATATTACTTTCATTTTTATTACTAATATATATGTGTGTTTCTAGAGCTCGGTAAATTCTTCTTGTATAAAATTTACAGGATAAACTCAAAATTGAGGGACTATTGCATACAAACAGACAGACGGACATAGCTAAATCAACTGAGCACTTCATCCTGATCATTTCGGTTATACTTATTGGTGGGTCTATCTCCCTAGCACTTTGAGCTTCGTGATAAAATTAGAATAGCTTCCTTTTTCATGAAAAAAATAAGAATTGAATAAAATAAAATGTAAGGTCCGATACCCCGAAGAGATTTTAGGCTGAGTTTCTTTGGCGTCATACTTCTTTTAATTTTTCTTACCAATTGGCGGGGACGGGACTTACTTGTTTTATGCCACTCCGAACGGGCAAGGCAGATGAGTTCCACTGAGAGCTTCATGGGCAGAAATACACTAGGAGTGCTTGCCAAACACTTGCCGAGGGGCGACCACGATTAGAAAAATTGTCTTCTTATTTAAAAACCTTGTTCTAAAATTTCGAAGTGGCTTTCCCCGGGGCGTGAATCCAGGATCTTCGGTGTGGTAGGCGGAGCATGTACCATCACACCACGGCTGGCGCCCATGAAAGGTATAAAATAATAATAAAAAATAGACTGACGTTGGCTGGGCAATACGGAAACCCCCTATTACTTGAGTTTCGTTTACTTCTTCCTTGTGAATTTTCATTGCTACCTAAGGATGATTGGAAAACACATCAAGCCGCTTTGGGAAATTTAAGGCTCACTTGCAGAACGCAAAAAATCTTTTACCCCAGAGCTAATTTTGAATAAATAAAGGTGGGGGACATCAGAATTCGTTTTAGAGGATGGTTTCTTCGGCAAAGTTTCTTATTTTGATCCTAGAATACGATTTTCACGGCAGCATGAGCGATTTTAAATCGACCCGCCCTAATATGTATGTATCTCTTAAAAAGATGGATACAGGGGCGTATACGTAACTACAAAGAAACAAGTGAAACCTATATAAGCGTGATACAAATGGGCTGGGAATTCTTACTTGCAGCAGTTTTTAAGTTAGTATTTGCTGTTGGTCGAAAAAAACTAGCTCATTAACGATATTTTTACATTAAACCATTACGAAGATATAGTTTATAGGAAAATCAGTCGTTGCTTTGTAGGCTTATCGTACGAGCGCAGAATCCTGAAGGCGCTGAGCCCAACTTTGAGAATCACATTTCAATTAGGCCAGAACAGCTGTACTGATTTGGATAAAATTTGGTCACAGATAGCTAATTCTCTAAAATTATGATGCGCTCAAGAGCTTCGTTGGGGCGTCAGAGATTTATTCGGCGATCACCTGCGTGTCGTAGGCGGAGTAAGGAGTAAATCAGTTTTCGCTTGTTCTTCAAACAGTAAATTCGAAGTTCAACTTTTTCATCATTCTCCTTATACACAGCTACCAATCATCAAGCATGCACCTCGCCCATGAATACGCTGCAGGTGCGCTGCCCCAGATGAAGGAATAAAGCATGGATTGGAGACACGGCCTCTTCAACAATGCCTCTCCAATCGGTGAAAGTACCTACATGGGAGAAAAAGTCGATACGCATTTTGGGCAAAAAAAAACAAAAAATATTCCTATAAAATTAAAGGGGGAAAACCAAAAACGAAAAAATGTATTTATATATAGACATGTACAAAAAAAACCTACAATACAAGTAGTCGAGCGCACAAGCATGCTACAAGCACTGTATGCACAGTGTGTAAGGTATGCTTGGAAATATTCGTAGAAATGTATGTGTCAAACACATTGAGGTAGTAAGCAGGGCGTGCCAGTCCCAGCTTTAACTATACCGCGGGACTATCAAAGTATAGGAACGTGACCCCGACAGACGTAGAGCTTAGTGCTCAACCTACTCCGACCGAATACTTGATGTAGTACGGGGGGTAAATGGTACTCAGACGGTAGGAGGTTTAGTGCGGTTAAAGTCCCACACTGACTATGAGGCTTTCGATGCTTTCTCCTCGTAAAAAAATAAACTAAAATAAAATAAAATAAAACGTGCACGTGCGTTGATTTATGGGCCATACCAATTCCTCACCGCCGTATTTGCATAGCTCGGCAAACAATTTATCAGTGCCCAGGCCTTGTTGTATTGCAATCAGGTTACTGCTATTCTTATCTCGGCATAGTAGGGAGCGGGAACATTAATTTTCATCATCATCGATTGTGAGGCCGAGGTCATCATCCTCGCCAGCCGCTTTATCGCTGTCTCCATTTAAGAGAGCAGACAATTTTTCCATAATTTAAGCGCAATCTGCCCACCGATTGTTAAGTCGCATTTTTCGTTCTTTAAGTAGTTTGCTCTGAGTTCAGTCTATAGAGGATTTTAGAAAAGTAGACCCGCGTATCTTATGGAGCCCAATATCAACTCGGACCTTGTATCAGCCAATATATGTAAACACCTCTGTCAGCGAGGAAAGTGTTCGCGAGACTTCATTACCAGTTCATTTAGAGCAACATTCGACCTTACAATTTAAATGGCAATAGATAGGATAACAAAAAATTATTCACTACGCACCACCTCTTTGAACATTATAGGGTTCCAGCGAACTATGAAAAATAACTTTTGCGATGAGGAATGTCACGTGGCCGCGGCTAGGAAGGACGCTACCTACAGCGTTACACTTCATAGAAGCGCAACATTTTACAGTGTAGGGGAGAATTATTATGACTTGACAGGGGAGACAAAATACCTAGTTGAATAGAGGAAATAAGAATCCAAAAAAGTGACCTGGCGGCCACCGTGGTGTGATGATAGCGTGCTCCGCCTACTACACCGTATGCCCTGGGTTCGCACCCCGGGCAAAGCAACATCAGAATTTTAGAAATAATGTTTTTCAATTAGAAGAACATTTTTCTAAGCGGGGTCGCCCCTCGGCAGTATTTGGCAAGAGCTCCGGGTGTATTTCTGTCATGAAAAGCTCTCAGTGAAAATTCATCTGCCTTACAGATGCCGTTCGGAGTCGGCATAAAGCATGTAGGTCCCGTCCGGCCAATTTGTAGGGAAAATCAAGAGAAGCACGACGCAAATTGGAAGAGAAGCTCGGCCTTAGATCTCTTCGGAAGTTATCGCGCCTTACATTTATTTTTATTTATTTTATTAAAGCCTCATATACTGCCTTATTTTAATAATAGCCGAAAGTTCTTCGAGAAAATTCGACGCATGACGGAAGGTCCACTTGGTAGCCGACGTAAATAGCGTGTTTAAGTTCAAAGGGCACATTTATCATCATCGATCGATAGCTATGAAGGGGATGAACATGTTACCCCGATCCCCCACGTTGGTATAAACGCTCCTCCACCCTACCATGATGTAGTTCGAATGGTTATATCTTATCAGATCAATCTATATAGTGTGAAAATTGCAGAGCTACGACAAATGATGTATTACCGACCAGCTGTACTAGCATGGACTAGCGCATACCTCCAGCTTTCAGCATAAATATGCTCTGCTCAAACGTAAAGATGGACGATACCGCAAACTGCACCAATTTTAGCCGAATCAGCCTGCATTATATTGGGCTTCATTCGAGCGTTATTTACAATTGACTGAAGTCCAAAGTAGACAAACTAGTTGGACTTATCACATGGGTCCCTGGACATAGGGACATCGAGGGAAACTGCATTTCAGATGAATTCGGTAGACAGGGTACAACCAAGCAGATTCTTCCCGGCCAAGAACGCTTACGTATGCCCCTGTCCACATGCAAGCTAATGCTAAAAAAACACATCTACCGTCAAGCCGACGAAAGATTGCTACAAGCACTGATGTGTCGAACAACGAAGGAAACCTGGCCTAAATGGGATCCTACAAGCTAAGTACGGTTACATTTTCAACACTTGTGGGGGTACTAACTGGTCAGTGCCTTATAGGTAGGCATGCAGAAAGGTTAGGGCTCCTTATCGTCGACGCTGCAGGAGTTTTAATGATGGTGAGGAGGAGGAAACGGTGGTCCACCTCACCTGTAACTGCCTAGCATTAAGCGGAGCACGGCAGCGCTCTCTCGGTGCTCCATTGCTAGATAATCTGAACAAGGTTGTGGATGTGAAATGGTTCGAAGAGGAACAGTAACGGTTTAGTTTCGTGGTATCACAACGGGCCTAATATTACTGGCCTAAGTGTGCCCTCGGAGAGCCACTTCAACCTAACCTGACCTATCAGTGAGGCTTCAAGCCTGGTAAATCTAATACCAGATTTTCAAAATAATCCAAATTCTGGAGATGACCAACGAAAAGGGAATCAATACGCACCATATATTTTCCGTACGGATTGGAAATGACTTCGCTTTTGCCTTTAGACAAGGGACTCCCTGCCGTGCGATGTCTCGACCTTTGCTAGAGTCAAAGGCTTTTAGCAAATTAAGGAGTTTAACAATACGCAGATATGACTATAGTGCAGCCAAAAGTTTCAGGTGCTAGATCTTGTTATGAAACTGGATGAATACGCTCCAGTCCGAAAGTATTCTTATCGACATCCGTGTTTGACAGCAGTAGAAAGGGAGACGTCGACTGCATTGGAAGATTCAGGAAGAGTAAAGCTTGATTGCCGTTATTGATTCAAATTCGTGTCAGTTATAGACTTCCTACACAGCCCTAAACGGTTAAATGCCAATTAATGTTGAGGACATCAAAGAAAATCTAAAAATTGCACACTTCCATACCGTGCTCAGTAAAACAGATTTCGCTCTAAAAGTTAGCGCTATTATAGGATATAGGGATATATGTATTAAATCTGAACATGGTAAATAAACCGTCTATTTGTTCAGCATCACAAATCAATTCAACAAGCTCTACTAGGCTAAGTGTTTTGCCGTTGCAGAAGTTCCACCATGTAGATTAGCGAGTCAGTCATCGTAGCCACCATTGGATATACACTTTGAGAGTTGAATCGATAAACAAATGGTCATCTCAATAACTATGATTTGTTATGATTCATTTGCATTATTAATTTATTATCTTCGAAGGTCTTTACTGCAATCAGTAATTGCTAGAGGTGTGCTATTCATTGACTTTGGAGTAAAGTATGAGACTATTAAAATACCAAATTAGTAAATAATTGAACTGAAATTAAATTTACCTCCATTAGCTTCCAATTCTCACTTTTTACAGCTGCACATACAAACAATTTTCATAAGCATCGAAACTCATGAGACTCATTAAGCATATTTAAATTTTGCTATTGAAAAAAGAGTAGCTACTGTGACACGCTCATTTGAAGGGAAATGTAAAATTTAATTACATGCAAAATGCTTTGACATCGCACGCATCCGAAAATTGCACGCAGTAAAGTGATTCAATGCACACGTGCACATATACACGCACACCATGATCGATACACAACCGGCGGATGAACCAACATCTCATATCAATATAAACTGTCAGCTCTTGTTCTTTTATTCTTTGGCAATACAATTTAATTTTAACCCGAAATTAATGAATTCATTTCACGATGACATTGCACGCACACAAACACATGCTAAAAACATCACATGCAGTGTTGCCATTTCGTTACAAAAAAATTATTATTTGGGTCCATACTTTCGGTTATTTTCATCGTTTTACATACTTTTTTGACAACACATCTGGTTGTTGTTGTTGTCGTAGTGATAAGGACACTCCCCGAAGGCTTTGGAGAGTGTTATCTATGTTGATGGTATCTTGCCGAAAGCAGGTCTGGCATGTTCCGGCACCAAGCCCGACTATCTCGGGAACGTTTTGGTATGATCACATGCGACCTTCTAGGTCATCCCGCCCCCACCCTGTAGATCCATGAGGAGTTTGGGGGTCGCCAGATCCTCGGCTGTTAATGAAACAGAAATCGCCACGGATAGGTGAGGTTGTAAGTCCAAAAATTTTATAGCGAACGACTTTTTATTTTTGGAAAAAATTATAAAATGTATACAAATTATAGCTTAAGCCCTAATTACTCAATCCATAACCAGAGCTTAGATGTTAAACAGCTGATGTGAATGATGGTAGGCTATTGACACCTAACACAACGGACACTAGACAATTTTGTTGCTTAAGCTCGTTTGGCGGTTATGGCTGACATAATTTTACAAAATCGTGCTTTTGTGATAATATTTATGTTAATTATATAAAATGCGCGAGCTCCACTACTTCCGAAGTTGGATGTGTATTCAGGCGTACGTCCAAAAAACTAAGTCATCGGCTTCGCATGGTTTTCTTATCACCTTTTTATCGACGAATTTCAGATATGTCATCGATTTTATATTGTTTATATTGAAGTTTTTTAAGTATTCATAACAAACCCATGCGTGGACAACAACAGATCGATAATCGCAACAAACAACAAACCGATAACTTTTCGATAGTAAAACGCTAACTGTCTATATTAGATCGATAGCTTTTCGATAACAATTAGATCATTTTTTTGTAAGTTTTGCCAAAGTTTCGATTCCATTTTGATATAAATCGATGTAACAAATAATAACTTTTCAGTAACAAAACGCTAACTTTTTGATAATATATTGATACGTTTTTGATAAGAAACCGATAACATTTCGAAATCGAAGAATTTTTAAAGCAAATCGATAACTTATCAATAAGAAATCGATAAATTTTGATAAAATATCGTGAACTTTGGATAGTAAATTGATAATTTTTCGATAACAAATCGATGTTTCGATAGCTAATGGGTAATTTCTTGGTAATAAATTGATACATATTTGATAACATATCGAACATTTTGTTAATAAGTCGATGACTTTTTGTCAGCAAGTGGTATGGAAGTAAGAGGGCGATAAATTGGTTTAACGATGGGACAAGAAAAGAATGAAGAATGGGAGATAAAATAGAAGAAAGAGGGCATATCACACTTACCCTAAGCGATTTTATAGGCGAATTGCCTATAAATGACGAAGCAAATAATTTCAAAAGGCTATGAAAAAAATTGCATCTATACGAACAGGATGACGTAGTTCCAAAGTTGAGTTTTGGGTACAGGTTGGAAAGAATAAAAATGGGTTGAGGAAAACCCTTGCCAGTCTTTCCAGTTTGTTTGCTGAACATTACCTTTGCACCTTGGAATCGGTTCTTCGTACCATTGCAGCCACGTCATGTTAACGGATATAAGACTGCGATGGACTTGGCCTATCTGGGAACCTGCACTAACTGCGAAAACAATGTGCTACTTTTGACTGAGTATGTAGGCAATTGAAAAGTAAAATCTTCTCCCGATCAACAAAATCACACCTGTCCTGATGTTTGACTCGGAAGACGGGACGGTTGAAGAGAATGTGGTGGACCTTCAAGAGTTCCATAGACAAGTTCACGGGAAAGACTTATGGTCCCATCCGTAGGGTCGACGGCGTAAGAGGTATAATGATAAGCGGTACGAGCATAACGCGATATGAAGAGAGTGCAGCGAATTAAAGCTCAAAGGCTTCGCTTGCTAGGTCAGGCTATGCGCATTGCGATCACATGCTCCGGCTATGAAAGTAATTCATCTATACGCCGAAGTTACGAGGGAGAGTAATAGGGTGAACTCCACTTGGTTGGAAGGTGCAGGCGGAGGAAAACGTAACCTCCCTTGGCGCCCCCATGAGCCTTTGCAAAAGTGCTCAGCAAACAATGCAATTTCAGAACAGATACTCATATCTTATTTTGAAAAATTTTCTTTCATATTTAGTTTGAATAAATCATCAATCACAAGACGAACAGACTACCTGATCCCTATCTGCGCTTCGAGGGCGAACTTAAGGCCACAATAGAGGTGGACGGTTGGCGCATGAGTGCTCAAATGGCGGACGAGGCGATACATGTGTACACAGAATATTCCAAAGTAGTGGAAGAAGTAGAGTCTGCGGTATACTGTGCAGATCCGGAAATAAACAGATCCTACAGGCTGCCGGATTACTGTAGCGTTTTCCAAGCGGAAATAGTAGCCGTAACCAAAACAGTAGAAACTCTGGAAAAAAATTGCCCAAGCTGCAATCGTGTTAACTTTATATGACAGTCAAGCAGAGAGAATCGGGACAGGGAGAAGGCATACATCTATATTTGGTCCCAGGGCATATGGGAATATATGGGAATGAAAGAGCGGATGAACTAGCTAAAAAGGGCGCATCCCTTGAAGCTTGCTCCGTAGACGTCCCAATTAGACTGGACGAGATGGAAAGGAAAGGCGTGGGTTCAAGCGCGGGGCTGTAAGTGTCGAAGATTATGTGTAGGTCTTGCAATCTTAGACTAACAAAGTTGCTTCTATCATTAAAAAGAGACGACTGTATACTCATGACGGGTATTCTGACTGGACACTGCCTTCTGGCGTCACATGCCTTTAAATTAGGCTTTGGTCAGTGATAGCAGATGTAGGAAGTGCGGGCTGGAGGAGGAAACGATCGAGCACGTTCTGTGCTCGTGCCCTGCGCTTGCCAGGCTAAGACTCCAGCGATTAGGAGTGATCCAGCTGTCAGATCTAGAAGCAGCAAGTGGCTTAAATCCTAGGAAGCTTCAAGTATTTGCCAAGAGGACGGAGTTATTTTATAACATAGGTCCTGGTTTTTGATAGGGTTTTTCAGTTTGGTCGTTAAAACACTACGGACTTATTCAGTCTATGTGAGGTCCTCATGGACCGGCCAGTTCAACTTAACTTAGTTTGAATAAAGTTATAGCTTATAATGTGTCTTGCCGTTCCTGTTTTAAATTGGAACGGAAGCTTCTTCCTAATAATCTCTGTAATGATAGGAATTTTAATAATGTAAGTATTTCCATCAAAACTGCCTCCATCGTATGTTGTGTGGTTGGTCTGCAAGGCCTGTCCTTAATTGGCGCTGACGGCGGTATGCCATTCATTCATGGATTTTCTCCGAAATTCCGGTTTCTCAACCAATAATGAGGATATACTTCCCTATTTTAATGCTATGCGTTCAAAAGCCGCCCTGATCTAACCAATGTAATCCCTTACACCAAGCACGTAAATGACTCCTCCTCATACAATGTATGAAATATATCTCTTTGGGTAGACCATCTCAAGAAGGAAAATACATTCATTCTGGACTTATAAATGAGTCCATTATGAGCGTAAACGATTCGAATTAGGGCTCCCTTCTTACCCTTTTTTGACTAGTGAATGTTTACTGGTAAATATTAGAAATTGTTTACTGCATAAGTGAAATGTTTATACACTACCACTTAAACGTTCTCGGAGCGCTCATGATTTAGGAATCTTACATGATGGCGATATATGTGAAAAATATGAACCTCAGAAATATAACTCTGATGTGATGAAAAAAAATTTCATTTCGGACTCCAAGATGAGCTATTAAAGAGCATATACGCTCCAATTTATGACACCTTTCTGACTCTTTTAAGACCCCGAATGCTTGCTGGGTAGTAAGTTTTTATGAACTTATAAAAAAGTTGCCTTATTTGTTTTTCTTCTTTAGCCCTAAATACTTTATTTAGCTTATATTAGATCTTTTGTTTGGCCATCTAGCTTTTTTTCTGAAAAAGTTCTAGCAACACTGCATATAACTACTACGATATGTTCGTTTCATCCGCCTAAAGTTGTAGTCGAGTTATTGCTGCGCTCATCTGATATTTTTGGGGGCGAAATATTTTCTAAGTGCGGGCGCACGTTGGTTTCGCAAACACTTCGAGTGTATTCCTGCCATATAAGCTTCTCACGAAAACTCGTCTGCTTTACTGCTTCCGTTCGGAATCGCCATAAAGCATGTAGGCCTCACATCTACAATTAAATCTCCTCGGAAGTATATGGCGCCAAGTATTTTACATCAAAACTGTGACATCCTTAGTAATTTTCTTGTCTAAAACTAAAATATATCGTCTGGCGATATTGACCAAATGGCACACCGCTCATATATAAACGGAATAAATTTAAATCGTGGAACAAATAATAGGACGATAAAATATCGAAACACTTTGTACTATATGCGCTTTGTATATTTTCAATAGCCACTTAAAAGTGCCATTCAACAAAGCTCGGCAGTGGATCCCTTCATTTGTAAACTGTTACAAATTGCAATAATCATTGAATCTCAAATTGAATTTCACTAGGCGTGTTCAACATAGCCGCCGGGTTTAACTGATACGAGTATATGTCGATGTCGGCGTAAAACTGGTGTAGGTTTCATCATTAAGTTAAATATTGATATGGACCCAGTCAAATTTGGGCTCTTTGCAAGAGGTTACAGCCGTGGACGAGATTTTCAAAAATTGATTGTTTTAGCGATAACGACAATCTCCGAAGGTTGAGAACTGTTGTCGATGTTGATGGTCCTCTGCCGGATATAGATCCGGCACATTCCGGTAACAAGCGCCATTAAAATACCAGATCGACTTTCTCGGGAGCGATTTACTATGACAATGAAAAAAGCTTTTCTAAGCGGGGTCGTCCCTTGGCAAACGCTCCGAGTGTATTTCTGCCATGAAAAGCTTCTCAGTGCAACCCTATCTGCTTTGCAAATGCCCTTCGGAGTCGGCATTAAACATGTAGTTCCCGTCCCGCCAATTATAAAAATAAAATAAAAAAATCTCTTCGTTAGTTAAAATTTTTATAATTCGCGTCGTTAAAAGATTGTAAGTTTATCTACTGAAGATTTCTTAGAAATAGCTTTAATTGTTATGACTCACTGGCACGGAGTTAACAGTTATCGTCCAAGACTGCTAGCTTCCGTCGCTCAAATTTGTAAACCACGTAAAACTCTAAACACATATAAAACTCTTAAACTTCACGTTCCAGAAAAAAGTTCGCCAGTTTTTATGCAATATGAAGCTCCTTAAAGCTCTTCGCATTCTCACCAACCTTTTAACGAAATACTTGATTTTATCATTTAGACAGTTTACATGAGTAAAATGTCCACTGGCTAGGCAACTCAAGAACTTGATTCTCCCTAAGATCTTTTTCAATTTCTTGATTCTAATCGATCGATTTTTAATCAGATCGGCCTCTTATAATATCTGGTAACAACGCGCCTACTCTTCTGGTCCCAATTCGTTGGTCCTACTCAATGTCATTCCAGTTTTTTCTTATAAGCGCGGAGTTCACCGTTTAATGAAAGAATCGGGTTTTCTGAACGACATTCAATAGTTCAGTGCAACACTAGTGTCAATATCTATACATTGCGTAGTATCACGCAATTGCTTGCGTAAAATTGGTTTTGATATATAATGTATGAAATCATTTTAACATGTGTTGACAAGAGCTCCTTGACCATCCCGCCAACTCGGTTACAGCAAATGAGTGCTATTTTGATGGAAAATATATTTGCCTTAAGTAGCCATCACTTCATAATTAGTTTGTTCATAAAATGAGAGGAAGGCTAGTTATAACTTTTTATTTTTATTTACATTTACTTGTTTTGCTGAATTTTGCTGGTGTGAACCAAAATTCATAAAGTATAGGCGCATTTGCTCACTTTAGTGAGTGAGATTAAATTTGAGTGCCTTTGAGCATATTTTGGTTTTTGGCGGATATTAGCAATGTCGATAAAACACTATGCCGCTAGTAAATAATTGCTGCACAATAACAGCAAAGCAAGCACATAAATAGAAAACAGACACACATAGATGTAATCAGCAAGGGTGAAGCCACCATTACGCAAACATGTAACAAAGAGCACAGATGATGTTTCACACAGGTGTCACAGCAATCAAGAGCGGATATGACCTTGCATACATCAGAAATATACATGTACCTATATCACCCAATTCAATATGAGATACTGAAACGAGAAATAACAAGTAAGGAAGGCTAAGTTCGGGTCTAACCGAACATTACATACTCAGCTGAGAGCTTTGGAGACAATCTGTCTTTTTCATACAAATTGTAGACCAAGGGTGACGTTTTTTGGGACTATTTTCCACCATCCTTTGTCAAATAAGGGAAATCACCATGTAGGAAAATGAACCTAGGGTAATCCTGGAATGCGTTTGTATGACATTGGTATCAAATGGAAGGTAATAAAGAGCATTTTAAAAGGGAGTGGACCATAGTCCTACAGGTGGACCCCTTTTCGAGAAATCGATATAAAGGTGGACCAGGGGTAACTCTAGAATGTGTTTGTGTGATATGGCTATCAAATGAAAGGTGCTAATAAGTAATTTAAAAGGTAGTGGGCCTTAGTTCCATAGGTGGACGCATTTTCGAGATATCGCCATAAAGGTAGACCAGGGGCAACTCTATAATGTGTTTGTATGATATGGGTATCAAATTAAAGGTATTAATGAGGGTTTTAAAAGGGAGTAAACCTTAGTTGTCTATGTGAAGGCGTTTTCGAGATATCGGACCAGGGTGACCCAGAACATCATCTGTCGGGTACCGCTAATTTATTTATATATGTAATAACACGAACAGTATTCCTGTCATGATTCCAAGGCCTTTGGATTTCGCCCTGCAGAACTTTTTCATTTTCTTCTACTTAATATGGTAGGTGTCACACCCATTTAACAAAGTTTTTTCTAAAGTTATATTTAGCGTCAAAAAAAACAATCAAATTACCATGTTTCATCCCTTTTTTCGTATTTGGTATGTAAATATGGCATTTATTTCATTTTTCGAAATTTTCGATATCGAAAAAGTGGGCGTGGTCATATTCGGATTTCGCCCATTTTTAATACCAAGATAAAGTGAGTAGAGATAGGTACGTGAACTAAGTTTAGTAAAGATATATCGATTTTTGGTCAAATTATCGTGTTAACGGCCGAGCGGAAGGGCACACGGTCGACTGTGCATAAAAACTGGGCGTGGCTTCAACCGATTTCGCCCATTTTCACATAAAACGGTTATCGCCATAGAAGCTATGCTCCTACTAAATTTCACAAGGATTGGTAAATTTTTGTGCGACTTATGGCATTAAAAGTATTATAGACAAATTAAAGAAAAAGGGCGGGGTGACGCCCATTTTGAAATTTTCTTTTATTTTTGTTTTTTTGTTGCACCATATCATTACCGGAGTTGAATATTGACATAATTGACTTATATACTATAAAGATATTAAATTTTTGGTAAAATTTGACTTTTAAAATTATTTTTTTTTAAGTGGGCGTGTTCGTTATCCGATTGATTTTACTAATTATACTCAGCTGAGCAGAGCTCAAAGAGTATATTAACTTTGTTCGCATAACAGTAATCCGTAACGGCATAAACTAATCGAGATAGATATAGACTTCTATATATCAAAATGATCTGGGCGAAAAAAAAGTTCATTTCGCCATGTCCGTTCGTCCGTCTGTCCGTTAACACGATAACTTGAGTAAATTTTGAGGTATCTTGATGAAATTTGGTATGTGGGTTCCTGCGCGCTCATCTCAGATCGCTGTTTAAAATGAACGAAATCGGACAACAACCACGCCCACTTTTTCGATATCGAAAATTTCGAAAAACGGAAAAAGTGCGATAATTCATTACCAAAGACAGATAAAGCGATGAAACTTGGTAGGTACGTTGACCTTATGACGATGGGCGTGGCACCGCCCACTTTTAAAAGAAGGTAATTTTAAAGTTTTGCAAGCTGTAATTTGGCAGTTGTTGAAGCTATCATGATGAAATTTGGCACGCATGTTCCTCCTATTACTATATGTGTGCTAAATAAAAATTAGCAAAATCGGATGACGAACACGCCCATTTTTTTTGAAGTCAAATTTTAACAAAAAATTTTATATCTTACAGTATATAAGTAAATTATATCAAAATTCGAATCCAGTAATGATATGGTGCAACAAAATATAAAAATAAAAGAAATTTTCAAAATGGGCGTGGCTCCGCCCTTTTTCATTTAATTCGCCTAGAATACTTTTAAGGCCATAAGTCGAACAAAAATTTACCAATCCTTGTGAAATTTGGTAAGTGCATAGATTCTATGACGGTAACTGTTTTCTGTGAAAATGGGCGAAATCGGTTGAAGCCACGCCCAGTTTTTATACACAGTTGACCGTCTGTCCTTCCGCTCGGCCGTTAACACGAACTTAAGCAAAAATCGATATATTTTTACTAAACTCAGTTCACGTACTTATCTGAACTCACTTTATCTTGGTATAAAAAATGGACGAAATACGACTATGACCACGCCCACTTTTTCGATAACTAAAATTACGAAAAATGAAAAAAATGCTATAATTCTGTACCGAATATCAAAAAAGAGATGAAACATGGTAATTGGATTGGTTTATTGAAGCAAAATATAACTTTAGAAAAAACTTTGTAAAATGGGTGTGACACCTACCATATTAAGTAAAAGAAAATGAAAAGAGTTCTGGAGGGCGAAACAAAAGCCCTTGGAATCATGGCAAGAATACTGTTCGTGGTATTACATATATAAATTAATTAGCGGTACCCGACAGATGATGTTCTGGGTCACCCTGTTGCACATTTTGTTCGATATCTCGAAAACGCCTTCACATATACAACTAAGGGCACTCCCTTTTAAAACCCTCATTAATACCTTTAATTTGATACCCATATCGTAAACACACATTCTAGAGTCACCCCTGGTCAACCTTTATGGCGATATCTCTAAAAGGCGTCCACCTATAGAACTATGGCCCACTCCCTTTTAAAATACTCTTTAATACCTCACACAAACACATTCCAGGTTTACCCTAGGTTCATTTTCATACATTGTGATTTTCCCTTATTTTGTCTCCAAAGCTCTCAGCTGAGTATGTGATGTTCGGTTACACCCGAACTTAGCCTTCCTTACTTTTTTTATTTAGCTCACATATAGTAATAGGAGTAACGTTCTTGCCAAATTTCATCATGATATATTCAAAGTGGGCGGTGCCACGCCCATTATCCAAGATTTTACTAATTTTCTATTCTGCGTCATAAAGTTAACCAACCTACCAAGCTTCATCGCTTTATCCGTCCTTGGTAATGAATTATCGCAGTTTTTCGGCTTTTTGAAATTTTCGATATCGAAAAAGTGGGCATGGTTATAGTCCGATTGCGTTCATTTTAAATAGCTATCTGATATGAGTGCCCAGGAACGTACATACCAACAACATTTACTCAAGTTATCGTGTCTACGGACGGACGGACGGACATGGCTAAATGAATTACTTTTTTCGCCCAGATCATTTTGATATATAGAAGTCTATATCTGTCTCGATTAGTTTATGCCGTTACAGGGTACCGTTATGCGAACAAAATCAATATACTCTCTGAGCTCTGCTCAGTTGAGTATAAAAAGTAACTATTGGAGAAGGCTGTTCGCGAAGAGATCCTAGAAAAAAAGGCGAACTAGGCAACTGAGAGTATAAAACCAGCGCGACCTAAGGAATAGCCAAACTGTTTGGTTTTTAACACGTAATAAATGAAGTACGCGAATACATTGTGAAAGTGATAGTAGTGCTGTTAACACTATCCATATTATATCCGGAACAGTGTACTTATTCGACAATTCTGCGATTCGAATGTTAACAGAAGTCGGAACATTATCGGGAATTTCCTATATTTCGCTACTATAAATAACGTCGAAATCTAAGCGAAGCACAGATGTTGATAATTTCTTGATATTTGTGACAGTATCATAAGTAAATCATTTGCTAACAATTTTAGATTCGCTCCTCCTCCACCGAAAGAGGGTACACACGATATTCGTTATGTTTACAGTTGGAATAGCTCAATTTATACATATTTCAGCCTTTGCAGGCCTATTAGTTTTGATAAGGGCTACTGTTTCAATTTCACCAAAAAGAGAGCTCAAAACCTATAGATTAAATAACACCAAAAATATTTTCATTACGAAGGAAAAAGTTTCATTTAATCTGAAAAAAGTTTAACTTTAAATCGAAAAAGTTTCATGTAACTTGAAAAAAGTCTAATTTGATATGAAATACTGAATAATGATTTATGGGCTATATTATTATGTTAAAGTAATATTACTCTGCTCAAGAAGAATTTGTTGAAGCTACATTCTTTGGTCGGTGATTCGACTTCAAAGGTATCCCAGCATCTGCCTCACACACAAGGACTGGCAGGATTGATTGAAATCAGATAGAGTACTATACATTTCATATTTCTGCAGAAATTGTCCCCGACTACAGAATAATCGGCTTATATGGCAAAAATGAACTTATCTCATGCAAAAATGTATGATAAAATCGCGCAAGTAGATGAAAAGGGACCAACTCAAAAATCTGAAATTTCGAAGTGAGAGTACCTTCCCAATTCAATACTAACCGATCTGTATAATGACTTTGTAAAAATTAAAAGTTGCATTAGTGCATATGCGGGAGGCAATAGGCGGAGAAAACTACCACCACGGCCGCCGTAACTGAGTAAAGAGATTTCAAATCGTACAATGTATAAAACCCATTACCTAATTCTTTCACTTTGCTGAACGGATGCTCAAGGAGCATCAGTCGTGAACTGTAAGAATTTATATAACGCAAAAAGGATTGATGAATGTCATCCAAGAGAGGGCGCATACCCGCTGTAGTAGTCACGTTACTATTGGAGATATAAATTCGACATTGTGAATGTCTTCATCTATACACTAAGACCGATAAGAATGTCAGCTTAGAAATCAAGCAGTGAATAACTCTTTCCAACAAGGGCTACATAGGACTGAGTAGGTAAGCGAAAAGTAAAGTTCACGCTCTAAAAGCCGCTCATCACGGTGTCAAGAGAAGATGAGATGATTTCCGGATGATTTATGGCCCTGCCAGTGACCGTTAAGCTGACGGCGAGTGTAAGAAGGTATATTGATGAGCCGCATAAGCTCCGCCCGAAAAAGTATTTCAATCGACACCACAGTTTGGAAGCAGAGGAAGGGAGAGAGCACCACGGAGTCCATGGAGGTGGACGAAGACTTGAAGGCGGGATTTAAGGTGTTGATAAGTGTAATACAAAGCATTATAGCTGCAAAGCTTCCGCAACCCAATTAGCAACATCACCTACGCGAGGGGGATCCTGTTACAAATATAAATGTATCATAAACATATTAAGCACAGCTCCTCAAGGAACTAGAGGATTGGGCGGAATGGCATAGAACGTTTAATGTGGTCATATAAATCGTTCCCGAGATTATCGGGCTAGTACCTTATGGCGCTTTGTTATCGTAACATACCGGATCTATATCCGGCAAAGAGCCATCAACATCGATAACCTTCGGGGAGTGTCTTTGCCATTAATACAACAACACCAACAACAGACTGGAAATCCTCTAGTGCCGCCTCTTAGGTGGTTAAGAGCCAGATAGTGATGAAAGATGAATATGAATGATTGGCAATATATATCAACGAGCTGAACCCGTGCGCATCTTGCGCAACAAATACAAAATTCTCGTATCAAATATCAACAGAAATCAGTTGTTCTATCAATCAAACATCTCTAAATTTACATGCGCTGCGCTGCCATCTGGAGAATGTTAGCAACTGCCGGTAATGCAGTGTTATTTCTAATAAAATATTCACAATAGTGTCAGAGTATAAATAGATTTCTTTGTGTGCTCACAATCGTTTATTTTTAACAAATTATTTTAATAAAATATAGCTAAACAAAAGAACTACGACTATAATGCCCAAAGCTGGCAATAGCACGAATTCCCTTCTTTACAATCAAAACTTTATTTATAGATTTGAATTACATAAAAGTGCGAAAAAGAAACAGGGACCTGTACAAAAAATAGCAAATAGAAAAAATATATAAGATATTTTCAAAGCGCTTGTAGAATCAATCCGCAGTCCGCTTTTGATGTATCTCGTGGATAGCAAATACTACCGCATTGATCGCTTTGGCCGAATATTGAGACGTAACCTTCCTTAAGCTGCCTCTCTTTCTGTCCTCACCTAAATTCTTAGAATACAACCACGCACATTAATACTAAGCCCCCTATAAAAATCTAATCTAATATATATATTATAAAAGGCAAAGTTTGGATGTTAAGATGTTTGGATGTTTGGAGGATGTTTAGATGTTTGGATGTTTGGATGTTTGGATGTTTGGATGTTTGTCCAGACGTTTGTCTTCTGTGACTCAATAACGCAAGAACGGCTGGACCGATTTGGATGAAATTTTGCACACATATAGCCAATAGTCTAGAAGGATCTACTAGCTATATATTTTTCAAAGAGGGCGTGGGTCCCCGCCCCTAGGAACAGTTATAATTTATTATTATATTTTTTCGTCTTTGCGACTGAATCACGCCAGAATGGCTACACGGATTTTGATGAAATTTGGGACACAGACAGTAGTCTCTACTAGCGAAATTTTTTTCGAACATGGAAAGAGGGGTGGGGGTCCCACGACCCTTCGGAGAATTATTTTTCATATTTTTACACATTCTAACTTTACGTATACTGGCCTTCACCAATATCACAGACTCAAGGGGTCAAATAAGTCGAGGGCTTACAAAGTAAGCAGTGACACCCCCGCCCG
>JARSSU010035376.1:0-19078 GCA_029619165.1 Eurosta solidaginis
ACACACCCAGGTACCCTCTAACTTTGATGTCCTTTCTTTTCTTTTTCCAAAAGTTTCCTCCTATTGTTCTTCCATTCACTTTCATCTCCTTGCACTGTCCTTTTTCTTTCAGTTTATTTCGTTTTCTTTTCTTGTTCTTTTCTTTTCATTTTATTTTCTTTTCTTTCTTTTCTTTTCTTTCTTTTCTTTTATTTTCTTTTCTTTTTTTTCTTTTCTTTTCTTTCTTCATTCCTTTCCTCACTTTTCCTTCCTGAGATTTCACTATAATTTTCTATTATCACTTTACTGTCCTTTAATTCACATTTGACTTTATTTCTTGGACCTTTACATGACCTATCCTAGACATTCATTTACTTTTCATGTAGTATACAGTTCCCGTACTGTACTTTCCTTTCCTTTTCTTCTTTCCGTATATCAGGTGCCTTTCCTTGCTTTTCCTGTTCCAATTCATTTCTCGCCTCTCTGTCAATCATTGACTTGCCTTTCACATTCAATTCCTTCCTCTCCTGATAGATCGCCTGTCCTGTTCCTGGCCGTTTCATTTTCCTATCCTGTCCTTCCTTGTCTCAGTCTTTCACCTTGTGCTTGATCTCTATTATTGCTCAGAATACTGCCATTTATGAGTATAAAACAAATAATTCTCCTCCAGCAATAGGGAAGACCGTAGCGAATTTCATTAAGGACACAAACAGCAAACTGATAATTGATGTACAGGTGATTTTTAAGTCTAAGCAGGAAAGATCGTGCAGATATTTTTTCCACAAGCTGGGTGGAGTTTACGTGCCGCTATCGCGATATCCAGTCGGGTCATGTGTTCTCTGAAACAACCGTAGCTTGATGTCAATACGTATAAAAGCTGCACACGCAGCAAGACTTCTAAAAACTCAATACATAGTTATACTTCTTCCTAGATATCGCAAAATCAAATTTGTTTACAATCTCTCATCCTACTACCTTGTTAGCTAAACAGCTGGCTTCAAAAATTGGTACACTAACGAATCTCCCCAATGCATACTCAATATTGCGTCCAAAAGTGCAGCTGCCAATGAACTCATCAAATACAAAAGAGGAGTCCAGTCATATAAGTGCTTCATCCTTACGCGCGAACAAGGACTGCGTTTGGTCAAGGACTAATTGGAAAAATCTCATACCCTTAAAAGAAATAAATTTGTTTTTTTTTTCAAAAAAACACTGCTACTACTTATTTAAGAGAGCAGAGAGAGAGAGTGTCACAAAATTCAAACTAAAAACAAGTAAGGAAGGTTAAGTTCGGTGTAACCGAACATTACATTATCGTTGAGAGCTAGGTGTACAACATAAGGGAAAATAAACAGTAGGAAAATGAACCGGAGGGAAACCTGGAAATGGTATTATGAGGGAGGTGTGGCCATGAGTCCATTTCGATATAGCCAAAGGTGGATCAGGGTTGACTCTAGAATGCGTTTGTACGAGATGGGTATACAAATGAAAGGTGTAATGGTGCATTTTAAAGAGGGAGTGGGCCTTTCAGTTCCATAGGTGTTTCGCCGTTTCGCAGATCTCGCCATAAAGCGTGGACCAGGGTGTCTCTAGGACTAGAATTTGTTGTACGATATGCGTATCAAATGAAAGGTGTAATGAGTATTTTAAAGGGCCGTGGGGCTATAGTCCATAGGTGGACCCCTGTTCGAGATATCGCCACAAAGGTGGACCGATGGGGTGACCCTAGACATTCGTTTGTGCAATATGGGGCACATCAAACGACGAATGGTGTTAATGAGTATTATTAAGAGGGAGCTGGGCCTTAGTTCTATAGGGTGGACGCCGTTTCGAGGTATCGACACTATAAAGGTGGACAGGTAGACTACTAGGGACTGTGTGTACGATATGGGTATCAAATGAAAGGTGTTAATGAGAGTAGTTTAAAACGGGAGTGGCGTCGTTGTATAGGTGGTCGCCTTTTCGAGAGTATCGCCATAAAAGGTGGACCAGGGTGACTCTAGAATTTGTTTGTACGATAGGTATCAAAGGAAAGGTGTAATGAGTATTTTAAAAGGGAGAATAACCTTAGTTCTATAGGTGGGACCCGTTTTTCGAGGATATCGCCATAAAGGTGGACAGGGTGACTCAGAATTCGTTTGTTGCAATATGGGTATCAAACGAAAGGTAGTTAATGAGTATTTTAAAGGGAGTGGGCCTTAGTTCTATAGGTGGACGCTTTTCGAGGTATCGCAATAAAGGTGGACCAGGGTGACTTCTAGACTTTGTTTGTACGATATGGGTCAAATGAAAGGTGTAATGAGTATTTTAAAAGGAGTGGGTCTTACGTTGCGCATAGGTGGGGCGTGTGTGTCGAGATATCGCCATAAAGGTGGACCAGGGGTGACTCTAGAATTTGTTTGTACAATATGGGTATCAAAAGAAAGGTGTTAATGAGTATTTTAAAAGTGGAGTTAATCCTTAGTTCCATAGGTGGACGCCGTTTCGAGATATCGCCATAAAGGTGGCCCAGGGGTGACTCAGAATTCGTTGTGCAATAGGGTATCAAACGAAAGGAGTTAATGAGTATTTTAAAAGGGAGTGGCCTTAGTTCTATAGGTGGACGCCTTTTCGAGGTATCGCACATAAAGGTGGGACAGGGGTGACTCTAGACTTGTTTGTGCGATATGGGTATCAAATGAAAGGTGTTAATGAGTATTTTAAAGGGAGTGGCCTTAGTTTTATAGGTGTTCGCCTTACGAGATATCGCCATAAAGGTGGACAGGGGTGACTTTAGAATATGTTTGTACGATATGGGTATCAAACGAAAGGTGTTAATGAGTATTTTAAAAGGCGTGGGCTTAGTTCTATAGGTGGACGCCTTTTCGAGATATCGCCATAAAGGTGGACCAGGGGTGACTCTAGAATGAGTTTGTACGATATGGGTATCAAATTAAAGGTATTAATGAGAGTTTTAAAAGGGAGTGGTGTAGTTGTATATGTGAAGGCGTTTTCCAGATATCGACCAAAATGTGGACCAGGGTGACCCAGAACATATCTGTTGGATACGCTAATTTATTTATATATGTAATACCTGCCAAGATTTTAAGGGTTTTTTATTTCGCCTGCAGAACTTTTCATTTCTTCTACTTAATATGGTAGGTGTCACAACCATTTTATACAAGTTTTTTCTAAAGTTATATTTCGCGTCATAAACAATACAATTACCTTACATGTTTCATCCCTTTTTCGTATTTTGGTATAGAATTATGGCATTTTTTTCATTTCGTAATTTTCGATATCGAAAAGTGGAGCGTGGTCATAGTCGGATTTTCGTCATCATACCAAGATAAAGTGAGTCAGTAAGTACGTGAACTGAGTTCAGTAAAGATATATCGATTTTTGCTCAAGTTATCGTGTTAACGGCCGATGCGGAAGGACAGACGGTACGACTGTGTATAAAAACTGGGCGTGGCATTCAACCGATTTCGCCCATTTTCACAGAAAAAGTTAACGTCATAAAATCTATGCCCCTACCAAATTTCAAAGGATTGGTAAATTTTTGTTCGACTTATGGCGTTAAAAGTATCCTAGACAAATTAAATGAAAAGGGCGGAGCCCGCTCCATGTTGAAATTTTCTTTTATTTTGTATTTGTTGCACCATATCATTACTGGAGTATGAATCTTGACATAATTTGACTTATATACTGTAAAGATATTATAAATTTTTGTAAAATGTTACTTAAAAAAGTGCTTGTTAAAGACTAAAGGATTTTTTCTTTTAAAAGTGGGCGTGGCCTGCTCCGATTTTGCTAATTTTTATTAAAGCGCTCATACAGCTTGGCCAAAAGTCGTAAATTAGCCTTTTTTAAAAAGTTGGCGGTTGCACGCCTTCTTTCGTGTATAGTCTGCCAGTGACCCACCAGCGCCGTTTACCGATGTCCAAAATTTTACTAATTGTTTCTATTCTGCTCATAAGTTAAACCTGCATCCTACCAAGTTTCGTGTAACATTAATCCCAGTATGACTATGGTACAACAATATACAAAAAATAATTGTTTTGTTTTTATCGGCCTATTGATAAATCATTCAAGGTTCGATCGAGCTCAAGGCCAGAACAATAATTTTTTTTCTAATGATAATTATTGTTATTTTTTAATTTTCTAAATTTGAACATTGAATTTTGTTTTTGAATAGTAAGTAGAAAAATTTTCAGACAACCTGCCATAGCTGCGCAGATAGATCATTTGAAGGGTGCTAAGCCTTCATCATCAGTACGCTTTAGGCACATGCGTCTACGCCTGACGTAACCATATTAGCTATGAGCACCGCGGTGAGTTCTATTCCAAAAACAAAATTCAATTTTTCAAATTTAGAAAAATTAAAAAATAACAATAATTATCATTAGAAAAAAATTATTGTTCTGGCCTTGAGCTCGATTCGAACCTTGAATGATTTATCAATAGGCCGATAAAAACAAAAACAATTGTTAATAAACCATGAGCACTTGGGAATGTCAAACAAAGTAATTGACAATAAACAAAAATCCAGCATTATCAGTGCTTTGCACCAGATGGCGCAACACTGAATAAATATAGTTGGTAAAAAAGGAATAGAAGTAGCAAATTTGCCAGTCAAACAAACCACCGCTGTATAGCTAAATGGTTAGCGCAGCATGCCTAAAGCGTACTGATGATGAAGGCTTAGCACCCTTCGAAATGGATCTATCTGCGCAGCTATGGCAGGTTGTCTGGAAAATTTTCTACTTACTATTCCAAAAACAAAATTCAATTTTTCAAATTTAGAAAAATTAAAAAATAACAATAATTATCATTAGAAAAAAATTATTGTTCTGGCCTTGAGCTCGATTCGAACCTTGAATGATTTATCAATAGGCCGATAAAAACAAAAACAATTGTTAATAAACCATGAGCACTTGGGAATGTCAAACAAAGTAATTGACAATAAACAAAAATCCAGCATTATCAGTGCTTTGCACCAGATGGCGCAACACTGAATAAATATAGTTGGTAAAAAAGGAATAGAAGTAGCAAATTTGCCAGTCAAACAAACCACCGCTGTATAGCTAAATGGTTAGCGCAGCATGCCTAAAGCGTACTGATGATGAAGGCTTAGCACCCTTCGAAATGGATCTATCTGCGCAGCTATGGCAGGTTGTCTGGAAAATTTTCTACTTACTATTCCAAAAACAAAATTCAATTTTTCAAATTTAGAAAAATTAAAAAATAACAATAATTATCATTAGAAAAAAATTATTGTTCTGGCCTTGAGCTCGATTCGAACCTTGAATGATATACAAAAATAAAATAAATTTTCAAAATGGGCGTCGCTCCGCCCTTTTTCATTTAATTGGTCTAGGATACTTTTAATGCCATATGTCGAACAAAACATTACCAATCCTTGTGAGATTTGGTAGAGGCTTAGATTCTAGGACGCCCAGTTTTTATACACAGTCGACCGTCTGTCCTTCCGCTCGGCCGTTAACACGATAACTTGAGCAAAAATCGATATATCTATACTAAACTCAGTTCACGTACTTATCTGAACTCACTTTATATTGGTGTAAAAAATGGCCGAAATCCGACTATGACCACGCCCACTTTTTCGATATCGAAATTACTAAAAATGAAAAAAATGCCATAATAATATACCAAATACGAAAAAAGGGATGAAACATGGTAATTGGATTGGTCTATTGACGCAAAATATAACTTTAGAAAAAACTTTGTAAAATGGGTGTGACACCTACCATATTAATAGAAGAAATTGAAAAAGTGTTGCACGGGCGAAATCAAAAGCACTTGGAATCTTGGAAGGATAACTGTTCGTGGTATTACATATATAATTAAATTAGCGGTACCCGACAGATGATGTTCTGGGTCACCTGGTCCTCATTTTGGTCGATATCTCGAAAACGCCTTCACATATACAACTACTACCACTCCCTTTTAAAACCCTCATTAATACCTTTAATTTGACACCCATATAGTACAAACACATTATAGAGTCCCCCCTGGAACTAAGGCCCACTCCTTTTAAAATAATCATTATCGCCTTTCGTTTGATACCCATATCGTACAAACTAATTCTAGAGTCAGCCCTGGTCCACCTTTATGCAGATATCTCGAAAAGGCGTCCACCTATAGAACTAAGGCCCACTCCCTTTTAAAATACTTATTAACACCTTTCATTTGATACGCATATCATACAAACAAATTCTAAAGTCAGCCCTGGTCGACCTTTATGGCGATATCTCGAAAAGCGTCCACCGATAGAACTAAGGCGCACTCCGTTTTAAAATACTCATCAACACCTTTCCTTTGATACCCATATTGTACAAACGCATTCTAGAGTCACCCCTGGTCCACGTTTATGGCGATATCTCGAAAAGGCTTCTACCCATAGAACTAATGCCCACTCCCTTTTAAAATACTCATTAACACCTTTCATATGATATCCATATCGCACAAACATATTCTAGAGGCACCCCTGGTCCACCTTTATGGCGATATCTCGAAAAGGCGTCCACCTATAGAACTTAGGCCCACTCCCTTTTAAAATACTCATTAACACTTTTCGTTTGATACCCATATCGTACAAAAAAATTCTAGAGTCACCCCTGGTCCACCTTTATGGCGATAACTCGAAAAGGCGTCCACCTATAGAACTAAAGCCCACTCCCTTTTAAAATACTTATTAACACTTTTCATTTGATATCCATATTGTACAAACGCATTCTAGAGTCAGCCCTGATCCACGTTTATGTTGATATCCCGAAAAGGCGCGCACCTATAGAACTAAGGCTCACGCCCTTTTAAAATACTCATTAACACCTTTCATTTGATACCCATATTGTGCAAACGCATTCTAGAGTCACCCCTGGTCCACGTTTATGGCGATATCCCGAAAAAGCGTCCACCCATAGAACTAAGGCCCATTCCCTTTTAAAATACTTATTAACACCTTTCGTTTGGTACCCATATTGTACAAAAGCATTCTAGAGTCAACCCTGGTTCACCTTTATAACGATATTCCGAAAAGGCGCCCACCATAGAACTAAGGCCTACTCCCTTTTAAAATACTCGTTAACATCTTTCATTTGATACCCATATCGTACAAACAAATTCTAGAGTCACCCCTGGTCCACCTTTATGGCGATATCTCGAAAAGGTGTCGACCCATAGAAGTAAGGCCCACTCCCTTTTTAAATACTCATTAACACCTTTCGTTTGATACCCATATTGTACAAACGCATTCTAGAGTGACCCCTGGTCCACGTTTATGGCGGTATCTCGAAAAGGCTTCTACCCATAGAACTAATGCCCACTCCCTTTTAAAATACTCATTAACACCTTTCATTTGATATCCCATATCGCACAAACATATTCTAGAGGCACCCCTGGTCCACCTTTATGGCGATATCTCGAAAAGGCGTCCACCTATAGAACTTAGGCCCACTCCCTTTTAAAATACTCATTAACACCTTTCATTTGATACCCATATCGTTCAAACAAATTCTAGAGTCAGCCCTGGTCCACCGTTATGGCGATATCCCTAAATGGCGTCCATCTATAGAACTATGGCCCACTCCCTCTTAAAATACTCTTTAATACCTTCCATTTGATACAAATGTCATACAAACACATTCCAGGGTTACCCTAGGTTCATTTTACTACGAGGTGATTTTCCCTTATTTTGTCTCCATAGCCTTCAACTGAGTATGTAATGTTCGGTTACACCCGAACTTAGCCTTCCTTACTTGTTTTTGTTATATCAGTGTTATCTAATATTACTGGACTTACTAAATTAAGTTTGGCCATGTTAAAGCAGTTTTGACATTTTGCAATTCAACAATTATTATTCTGTTTCTGGCCAAAATAATTCCAAAAATTTTCTGTAGCTACTAACGATTTATATTAAGAAGAAATGATTTAGTTTAACGTGTTAGTGATTTCCAAAATTTTTTGCAGAATATTGGTTTTTATCCTATACTGTCTATTATTGGAGTCAACAAGTACGTCCTGTCTCACCTGTAGTTTCTGAAAATCGTCAAGTCAGGGGTACCAGCCACAACCTTCAGTGTGGTACCCAGACAATTTAAACTTCGTGCATATCGGTGGTGTAGGTCAACAGTACGCTGTAATGTTTCGATGTGTGTTATGTCAGCATCTAAAATTTTTCTCATTTGTGATCCAAATTTTTAGAAAGTTCTTTAGTCTCATCATTCATTAGTAACCGTAATCTTTCCATATTATTGGGTTTCCGTCTGAAATCGGTATGTAATTCGAATTTGTATAGTCTATCAGTTTCTCTGTCAAGGTCGTCGGTGTTAGGAATGCCAACATTATCACTCTGTAAAGAGAGAGGGTGTTAAGTAGTGCGTCTTACCTTGGTTAGAATTGGCAAAACGGAAGGGGAACAATTCGGACAAGCATTCAAGGTGGCTTAAGGTTGTCCTTGTGGACCCTCCCCCCTCTATAAGAACGGTGGTGCCTAGGTATTTTTCAACCTTTTTTCCACGTATAATTCAGAAAGTTTATTTCCTAGTCGTCTATTAACCTTTACCAAGACCGTATCACCAGCGTTATATGATTTACTTTGACGGTCTTTATTATCGGGAAGCCTGCGTCTTTTCGATACTATCTCGGATTGATTCGGTGACTCTGACAGAATGATTACGAAGAATATGTATTGGTTTTTTTATTTGTTACCGAATGAATGGGGTACCTAGAACACAAAGAGTATGCTCTCGGTGCCTTTCTAGATATCTGATAGGGTTAAATATTTGGGGATTGGTTTTGACAAGAAACTGTCCTGGAGACCCAATGTGGAAGATCGGGCCAGGAAGGCCGTCGTTGCTTTGTACTGCTGCAGAGGGGCTATCGGAAAGAGATGGGGACTCTCGCCAGGAGTAGTACACTGGCTTTATGAGATGGTGGTCAAACCGATTCTGCTATATTGGGTGCTGGTCTGGTGGAAAGCACTGGACCGGTAAGCACCTCCAAAATGTTAGTGTCAGTGCAACGGACGGCGCTGATTGGTATCAGAGCCGCTCTGAGAACAACACCTACCTTGGCACTGAATGTCATGCTGAACATACATCCAGTAGATATTGCGGGAAAGGCAGCGCTTGCGATTGCGTCGAATTATTTTACAATTAAGATTATCTGGGTCCCGGGTAACTGTCGAGCGGATCTCTTAGCCCGCATCGGTACAACTGAACCGGATGAAAATGGCCGTAGGGATTTCGGGATTCCGCTGGTCCGCTCCTCCATAGCTGGGCCTCGAGTCAGGTCAGCAAACGTTGGGTGGACACCACGTCTTGCAGGGTAACAAGATCTTTCTGGCCGAAAGTGGATGGCAGGAGGTCTGCTTAAATAATTGGGTTCACTAAGGCTCGCCTATCAATGGTCATTGGGGTTTTGACAGGGCACTGTCCGATGGGTATCCATGCGGTACGTCTCAATATACTGGAAACTCCATCCTGCTGCAGCTTTATGGAGGACGATGAGGTGGAATCACCAAATCACTTTATGCTTGATTGCCCAGCTTTTGACAGAACTAGGCGAAAGTACTTCAGTCGCGACTCACTTGGATCTCCCGAGGATTTATCCAAAGTTGAGATCGGTATCATTCGGAGCTTTATCGTTGCTACTCAACGATTCTCTAAGTAGCTAGATCTAAGTCACCGTTATTTTTGGTGTATGTGGTATCACAACGGACCTTCGTGTTGTTCAAGTGAGCTATCCTTATCAGGGCAGCTACCACCTAACCTAACCTAACTTAATGGACTTGTTATACTCTATAGTAGCAAGCAAAATAATATCAACAGTCTCACTTAGATTCCTCTCCAATTTCAAGCATCTTTCTATTTCAGCCAGTGTACTATGGAACCGTTCAACCTGACCATTAGAGATACTATGTAGTGGAGGTGCATTAACTATTTGCACATCATTAAAGTCTATCAGCATAGATATCACAGTGTGAGAATTTAGAGACTTTTCATTGTCGCAATACACCGTTTTCACAATTGGGAATATATTGAGCAATTGCAAGATTGGTGGCTTTATATCTACTATGGTCCTTGACGCAATTTTTTGCACAATAGCAAATTTAGAAAACTTATCTATGCAAACCAAGAAATACTTTTGGTCAGTTGAAAAAATATGAATATGCAAGATTTCTCGTGCAAAATATGGGATCGGTGTTGCAGCAACAACATGTTTTTTTGAATGCCGTTCGTATTTTGATTTTGAACATATCCTACAGTTGGACACAACCTCCCTCGCCCTTTTATCCATCTTTGGGAAAAAATAGTCTGCCAATATTTGTTTAACATTTTCCTGGACAGCTCTGTAGTTATTATTTCCTGCTGATCATTTTGATCAAAAATATCTGTAACCATCCTTTCGGTATGGCGGAATTTAACATTGGGATATAGCTCAACAAAGCGGTGTTAAATCATTGCCAGAACATGAAGGCTACAACGTATCGCATTTACCACGTCACTGTTAATAACCTCTAGCAATATCGCAAAAAGTGATTTCAAATCATGAAACCAAATAACGTGTCTTGTTTTTGAACTGAATATAATTAAAGTTTGCTTTGAGGTACTTGTACTCTCTTGAATAATGATCTTATTTCTGAAGCAGTTAACTGGCTTGTCCACTGGTTCAATGGTGTAAGTCAACGACTCTTCGCTATGAATGGTGGCACAGTCGGAGCTCATCCCTATACCGTCCTGCAGCATGGCTATATGCTGTCTTGACAAAGCGTCGGCCACATAATTTCCCTTTCCGGGCTTATAATGAATTTTCGCGTTATAACTTTCTATCAGAGACTTTCCAACGCTTAATTTTGGCATTTGGGTTCTTATCAGAAACTGCGTAAGACAATGGCTGATGGTCAGTAAAAATATTTATATGACCCACTACATAAAGATAATTCCTCAATGAATTCAGAGCCCAGACAATTGCTAGAAATTCCCTTTCATTGGTTGCGAGGTGCTCCTCTCTGTCGCTAAGTGTTCTTGAGATCATCGTAATTGCTTATTTGATTGTAAGAGTACCGCACCTAACTCTTTTGACGATTCGTCTGTCGTTAAAGTAAAAGATTTTGCAAAATCCGGAAACATTAACGTAACATCCTCTGATGCTAGGATTTCCTTTAAATTTGTCAATGCCTGTATGGCCTCGGGATTCAAATTTATTAGCTTCTTTTTTAATTTAGTTGCACTTATCTTGCCATTTTCTCCTTTTAACATGTCTGTAAGTGGCTTTGCTATGCTAGCAAAATACTTAATAAAACATCTGTAATAACTAGCTAGGCCTAAGAATGACCTAAGTACTCGAAGTGCAGTTGGTTGTTCGTAGTTCTTTATAGAACTTACTTTATCAGGACTGGTTTTTACACCATTTCGTGATACCACAATCCTAAGAACTCCACTTCGGTTTTAAAAAATTTTGACTTTTCCGCAGATACTCTCATATTTGCTTCATACAGGTTTCGTAAAACCCATTCTATATCTCTAAGATGATCCTCTGCACTTTTGAGAAAATTATTACATCATCACATAGACGTGTCCTGCCGATTTGCTCACTCAGCACATCATCATTGTTTTTTGAAAAATACTCGGAGCATTCATTAAGCCAAATGGCAGACGGCAGAACTCATACATCCCGTTATTTACAGAGAATGCTGCCTTCTCTCTGTCTCTTTCCATCAATTCAATTTGATGATATCCAGATTTAAGATCAATAGTAGATAAATACTGTGCACATTTCATGTCTGAAAGTATAATCATTGAATTTAGCTTAGGATATTTATCTTCGATAGTGACTTCATTCAGTTTCCTAAAGTCAATCACCATTCGTTTTTTCTTGTTACCTAAGTGGTCTGTTCCTTTTTATCCACAACCCAAATTGGGTTATTTTAGGGGATCTTGATGGCCGCATAATGCCATTTGCAAGAAGATCGGCGATTTCATTATTGACGAAACCGGTTACACTCATAGGGTATGGGTACAATTTTGAATAAATTGGTTCATCTGTGTTTGTCCAAATCTTCGCGACAATATTTGTGTTAAAAGGCAGTGACTCGTTAGGGTCTGCAAATGCCTTTTTGTTTCTTTCTATCATTTTGTAGAAATCATTACATATTTCGGAAGGAACTTCCTCGCTCCCTATATTTATAAAATTAACACTTTCGCATTTGTAAAACAGCAAGTCTTCAGTTCCAAAGTCATGCTTTATTTTACTGTTTTTTAAATCTATTTTAGCATTGACCTGATTAAAGAAATCAACACCAATAAATCCGTCGAATCCCTCAATACCGGGAAGCATAAAAAAAACTGTGTCAATTCCGAATAATTGAACACTACATTTCTCAGTCACCACATTATTTCCGTGTACTGACTGCACTAGAAATGTTTTTGACACCCGGGACAATATTCCTCAGCTCGGGTAAAGGTTTAATATAGTTCTTTGATGCACCAGTATCGATAAGAAGTTTTGTCGCTCGATCAACGGAAGCAGGGACTGTCCCATAAAAAATTTATTTGATCATCTTCAAGTTCTTCTAGCTCATCCTCGGACCTTTTCTTGTAGTCCTCACTATCTAATTCCTCTTGTTGAACTTTATTTATTCTTTGAAACTTTTAGCCTGTTGCCCTGTCTGACTCTGCCAGACGGATTTGTGGTTGAGGAATACCATTGTATCCTTTATTGGCGTTTCGAAATTGCCGCTGATTTAATTTCTGAGATTCCGGACGCCACTTCTGGTTTTGGCGTAGACGCGACGTCGAAGGGTCTACCTCAATGGGAGTAGGTTGCTTATCCTTAGCAACATCATTTCTCTTAAAGTTCTTTTGTTCAAAATATGGGTTCCTCTGGGGTTCCTAATCTCTTGTTCCTTATTATTAAAATTCGTTCTTTTAATTTTATTGTGATCCCCACTACTTGCCGCAAAGTTTACCGCAAAGGCGTATCGTTCACGGGTTGACTCAATTTCTTGAACCAACGCTGAGGCACTGGGTAGATCCTGTGGGCGTGATGCAAACAATATATCACACAATGGCCGGTTAATCCCAGAAATGAAAACTCTAAGAGCATCCGCTCTATATTTCGAGCATATGGTTTCTGCCATAGGACCTGCATGCGTCATAATTGTCTTGTTCGTCAACAAAGTCAATTTCTTTTCGACTTCATCGAAATAATCTAGTACACTTGAGTTACCTTGACGCAAGGTGGAAAGTTCCTGTTCTATTAGGTATATAGGACGTTTGCCCGCATATGTAAAGTCAAGGCGAGCCATAATGGCATCGAAATTCAAGACAGTGTTAAATGATGCAAGGACAGCATCGGCTGCTCGTTTTATTATACTCAGCTGAGCAGAGCTCACAGAGTATATTAACTTTGTTCGCATAACGGTAATCCGTAACGGCATAAACTAATCGAGATAGATATAGACTTCTATATATCAAAATGATCTGGGTGAAAAAAGAAATTCATTTAGCCATGTCCGTCCGTCTGTAAACACGATAACTTGAGTAAATTTTGAGGCATCTTGATGAAATTTGGTATGTAGGTTCCTGGGCGCTTATCGCAGATCTCTATTTAAAATGAACGAAATCGGACTTCTATATATCAAAATGATCTGGGTGAAAAAAGAAATTCATTTAGCCATGTCCATCTGTAAACACCATAACTTGAGTAAATTTTGAGGTATCTTGATGAAATTTGGTACGTAGGTTCCTGGACGGTTATCTCAGATCTCTATTTAAAATAAATGAAATCGGACTACAACCACACCCACTTTTTCGATATCGAAAATTTCGAAAAACCGAAAAAGTGCGATAATTCATTACCAAAGACGGATAAAGCGATGAAAGTTGGTAGGTGCGTTGATCTTATGACGAAAAATAGAAAATTAGAAAAATTTTGGACAATGGGCGTGGCACCGCCCACTTTTAAAATAAGGTAATTTAAAAGTTTTGCAAGCTGTAATTTGGCAGTCGTTGAAGATATCATGATGAAATTTGGTAAGCACGTTACTCCTATTACTGTATGTGTGCTAAATAAAAATTTGCGAAATCGGATGACGAACACGCCCACTTTTAAAAAAAATTTTTTTAAAGTCAAATTTTAACAAAAAATGTAATATCTTTACAGTATAAAAGTAAATTATGTCAACAATCGACTCCAGTATGATATGGTGCAACAAAATACAAAGATAAAAGGAAATTTTAAAATGGACGTAACTCCGCCCTTTTTTATTTAATTCGTCTAAAATAATTTTAATGCCATAAGTTGAACAAAAATTTACCAATCCTTGTGAAATTTGGTAGGGACATAGATTCTATGACGATAACTGTTTTCTGAAAATGGGCGAAATCGGTTGAAGCCACGCCCAGTTTTTATACACAGTCGACCGTCTGTCCTTCCGCCGGCCTTTAACACGGTAACTTGCGCAAAAAACGATATATCTTAACTAAACTTAGTTCACGTACTTATCTGAAGTCACTTTATCTTGGTATAAAATATGGCCGAAATCCGACTATGACCACGCCCCTTTTCCTATATCGAAAATTACGAAAAATGAACAAAATGCCATAACTCTGTACCAAATATGAAAAAAGAGATGAAACATGGTAATTGGATTGGTTTATTGACGCAAAATATTAAGTAGAAGAAATGAAAAAGTTCTGCAGGGCGAAATCAAAAGCCCTTGGAATCTTGGCAGGAATACTGTTCATGGTATGACATATATAAATAAATTAGCGGTACCCGACAGAAGATGTTGTGGGTCACCCTGGCCCACATTTAGGTCGATATATCGAAAACGCCTTCACATATACAACTAAGGGCTACTCTCTTTTAAAACCCTCATTAATGCTTTTAATTTGATACCCATATCGTACAAAGACATTCTAGAGTCACCCCTGGTCCACCCTCATTCCCATATCTCGAAAAAGCGTCCACCTATAGAACTAGGCCCACTTCGTTTTAAATAATCATTAACACCTTTCATTTGATACACATGTCATACAAACACATTCCAGAGTTACCCTAGATTCATTTTACTAAATGGCGATTTTCCCTTATTTTGTCTCCAAAGCTCTCAGCTGAGTATGTAATGTTCGGTTACACCCGAACTTAGCCTTCCTTATTTGTTTTGTTTCTTATTATTCCTACTGCCTGGTAGTGTCTTGAGCTGCCCTGATAATTTTTGAAAACTTCATACGCTGTATGAGCAGCTTGACGCCAGGACACGTAAGTGCCAATCTTTCCTTCAAATTCTGGAAGTGATTTTACTAAATCCAAGGGTTCTTCACACCGGGTATTTTGGATTATTTTTACTGATTCGTAAACAATTGGCAACGATGTTGTCGAAAAAGTGGCTAATTTTTTGGTTAATTTTCCTATTTTTTGGTCAAAGGTTTCCGTTTGCTGTTCAAGTGCTGCGTCTACGGCAGCTTTCACAATAGCTGTTATCTGATCAGCGTTCATTTTTTTAATAGTTAAACTCCTGAACTGATTCTCTCAATCGCTAATAGCGATATTCATAAACTCAACTTTTGCAAAAAAAAATTCAAAATCGTTTCTTCTCTGCAATTTTCACTTATCACTTCTTTACAATTTCCACTTATCACTCTACTTACAAATAATCTATCATTACAATCATTCCTTCCTTGTGTTCTGGATGCTGATCCTTTTAATTGTTGATCCTGGGTGTTGGTCCTTTTATTTGTTGGGCGCAAAATAAGTAAAATTTGTTTTGTGATATTTAACTTCACTTTTTATTTCCATATTCTTTTCTAGAGGCCTTGCGCGCACTCCAATATTATTCGGTTACATTTCTATAACTGACTTCTAAATCTAATTGTTAGTCCTATAAATACCTTAAAGCTAACGTACCACATCAAAATTGTTGCTGCTGTTGTTGTAGCTGTCGATGCTGCTGTATGAATCATTAATTGTCAGCCGTATTTGCTCGCTTAGAATTTGCTTATCCGATTCTAATTTCGCAATGGCCCATCATTGAAATGTCTTGGCCTTGGAATTATGACATCAATTTCATCGCAGCTGACCGGATGCAGCTGAATAAATAAATGACAATTTTTGTTATTCTTAAACCGCGGCTTTAACTTACAGTATGAAGTAAACAATTCATTTCAGCTTTACGACTTGATGGGATCGAAATTGTTTATTTTGGCGAAATGTAATAAATAATTCGATTTCTTTCGGCATTCTCAACCACTCAAGATGTTATTTACCTAAGAATATTTTGTTGACAACATCTTAGGTTAACATATACGTATATACTTTTATAATTAAGTAGGTATAATGCACAACGAACTTTTTGGGTACTGGGCAGTGGATTTTTCGTTAGTACGGGAATACAAATTTATGTATTGAAAAAATTATAAGGGTTTTGAAGAGACTGTACCTGTTGGTAGGCAAATGAAATATTTTGCCGTTTAGGCTTTATGATGTGGGTTATATACCCAGGGTCCAGATGTTTAGATCGGAGGGCTATATAAATTGGGGAATTTTAGATTTGGGGTCCGTACTTTAGACGGAGGGAAAATATATGTGGATATATAATTGGGTAAACCAAGTACTCACTCTGCCATTTTTTATTATTTTATGTGTGTGTCCTGGTTTGTGTAGAAATTCCACCTTGTTGGTGCAGTTAGTTAATGGTGTTGTTGTAACTTCTGTTGTTGTGTGTCTTTGTTGTAATGGTGATGTTCTTTTGATGTATGTATGTGTTTTTTCCAATTATGTTTTTCATCTTTGATTTTATTTGAAAGTTTGTATTTTTCCTTTGATTTTTTTTTATATAAAACGTGAATTTTTATTTTTTCTCTCCAAAAAAACTCCCTTTTATCAAATACTTAAATTTTTTTTCTCAAATATATTTTTCTTTTTCTTAAAAAAAATGATTTCGGTTTCCACCAAACTTCTTTTTTTTCTCTCTTTTTATCAACACCCTACTGTGTTTTACTTTGTAGTTGTACTCAGCACTTCTATGCACTTTTTTGTTTTTAAATGGACTTTCTTCTCTTCTTTTCAACCTTTAGAGTTCTGTTAATTTGTCAATAATAATTTTTTCCCAAAATATTTCCAAATGAATCGGTATGTTTTTTGTATTCAGATATATATTTTTTTCTCTTTTCTTCACACACCTTAATATTTAGTTCTTTATGTATTCATGTATGTGCACTATTGTTTTGTTAAATTTTATAAAATTTTGTTTATTTGCCGTACCGAGCACGTATTTGTATTTATGTATGTTAAACAATTTTTTTGTATTTTTGTGTTAGTTTTTTAATGTTTGGTCGCTGGTGCTCTTTGGCCGCGAAAGGTCCATGTATAAAAATTCGTTAACACAGCACTTTTCCAATTAAAATGTAAATATTCAATATATATTTTCAAACACAGCGAAAGTATGCGCGGTGGTGTTCGGCAAGCACAGCTCAGCTGCACTTGCGCGTGGCCGCACTGGCCGGGTATTGCCAGACGGGGGGCAGACTTAGTCCGAAAATTGGATCATGTCTCCAACAGTCTTGGTAGGTGGGTTGACCTTATGATGCAGAATAGAAAATTAGTAAAATTTTGGACAATGGGCGTGGCACCGCCCTCTTTTAAAAGAAGGTAATTTAAATATTTTGCAAGCTGTAATTTGGCAGTCGTTGAAGATATCATGATGAAATTTGGCAGTAACTGTACTCCTATTACTATATGTGTGCTAAATAAAAATTAGCAAAATCGGATGACGAACTATTTGGAGAAAAACTGGTCGCGAATGTGTTCACAATGCACAAATCATTTGCCTGAAAGTTACTTAAAAGGTTTTTACTGCGGGAATCATTATTAAGGATATCAATATTAAAGTCACCGCAGCTGATGACATGTTCATAATTTATTGCATATTCAGAGAGTTAAATAAATAAGCATGTTAAGTCATTTGACCTATTGGGGTTGTATACACAATCCACAAAACACTTAGTCCGGGTATCGCCTATTTCAATAAATATACTTTCTACCTCACTGGTATGGTCTGAGTGATAAATTACTTTTGGATTCAGAAAATTTTTGTAGTATATAGCAACTCCACAACCACAGATGTTATTTTTCCTGTCATTTCTCAGCAATACATATTTATCTAATGAATATGAACGGCCTTCAACGCCAGATTTAACCACGTTTCGGTAATACAAATTAAGTCAATGTTTAGATCAGCAAATACATATGAAAGGTAGTCTAATTTATGAACCGTAAAGCTGGAGACATTGGTGCTTTATCGGTAACCGTATCGGTAGCCTTATAACAGCTGATTCGACCAACCTTATGAGAATCAATGCAATCGATTATTGGTGCCGCTAAGGTCGTAACCGTATCGTAGCCAACCAATTGGGTTTTGGTTACCGTCGTAACGATAAACAGCTGATTACGTTAGGGATACGGATACAGCGATACGACATACGGCACCAATGACTCCGGCTTAAGACTGCGAGTATTTAAATGACACACATTGAATATTGGAATGTCGTTATTCACTTCACACATAATCAAAATAAACAAGCAAGATGATATCAACAGAGCAGCAGATGAAAGTTTTAAACGTGGAAGAGAAAAAGAGTATAGAGCAGGCATTGGCAAAATCAAAATGCAGATGTGTTAGTGAGAGCGCGATAATCGCGGACATCATTTGATGCATCGGTTTGCGTAGTTCATTCGCTTATTAGCAAGCAACAAGACAACATTATTTCTTATTATATTTTTAATGCGCACAATGGCAAGAAAAAGGTTTATACAATTAAAAAAATTGTATTTGCGCAAAAGGGTTGGTCATCATTAAATATGTTTCGCTTGTGCGCATTGAAAAAATTAATAACACGATCACTGTTACTGTGCCAAATGCTCAGCGGCAACAAAACGAAAGAGAATAAGAATACGTGTGAATTGAGTCTTGCACAATTGTGCCATAATTTTCCGATGTCTGGTATAGAGTGTGAAATGGGAAGAGAAACAATAGTGCCAGTATAAAATAATATATTAAGTATTAAAACTAACCAAAGCATTATGCTAGTGT
>JARSSU010035377.1:0-41504 GCA_029619165.1 Eurosta solidaginis
GCCGCCACACGAAAAACATACTGTAACGAATTTACTTGCAAATCCTCTTATTTGCAATCCTCTGCTAAGTTCGAATCACTAAACTGTTGAATAAATAACTCCAATTTGTAATAATGCAAAATGGCCTTTATTAAAGTACTTCACAATAACACTCAAGCTGTGCAACGAATAGCTTGCTTAATAACCAAACTGATTGATAGCTCAAATGAAACTCTACTATTCAAAATAATACTTTTATTGCTCGCTAGATAGCGTCTGAATCGAAAACTCAAATCAAACTGAGTTCCAGCGCCTCTACAATTGCCGCCTTTTATACTCTTTGATTTCAACCTTCGCATCTTCTCGGCGCTTCCAGAATCTACTAGTCCAGCTGCTCTCAAACTTCTCAGCTGTAACTACAATTGCACAATTTTATAGTTTTTCTCATTGCATACTTATAGGAGTATCTCAGATATATGCATGTGTTTGTGCATTGACTCTCCGCTGCTCGTATACGTACATGGTACATATGTGTAGACGCAATTATTGTTTCGTTTATGTAGATACATAATGATTGATCTATGGATGTGAATTCACGTCACTGCTTAGCATCGGCTTAAAGACGATAGCATCACCCCTTAGTTTTGCTAATATTCGTAACACTGCCCTCCACCTAAGTCTGATCGTCCAGATCAGACAAATCTCTCGATCTAAACGCTTCCAGCATCTCCAAATGTACCACTCTTCTACTTCGTGGTTTCCCAATGGTTTGTATGCGGTAGATGGTGTCACTGATCTTCTTCACAACTTTGTACGGGCGTTCCCAACTGCACCGAAATTTGGATGGAACACCTTTCCGCCGGTGAGGGTTGTTTAACAGTACCAAATCTCCCGCCAAGAAACCTTCCGAATTAAAGTTCTTCTCATGCCAGTGTTTCATCTTACTACTCATTACCCTGGGTCGTTCCTTCGCACTCTGTTGTTTGGCCAATGAACTACTTCGTAGAGCTTGCGCTGGACGGATTTGCTTTGCATAATCAGTATCGTTCCGACGCTTCACAACAGTAGTGTGCCCTGGCTTGAAACTACCCTCGTATTTTTTCTGGGAAATTCGTTGCTTCGGTTTGTGCGTCCATTAGGTTTTGTCAATGCCAGTGTTTCTCTCGCATGTACTTTTGATTTTGATATATTTGGCCCATTCGATCTATCAACCTTTGCCTTTGACTTTCGTGGTCTTTGTCGAGTCTTTTCCACCAGTACCCTATTACTGCTGAACCCTTTCTCCAAACTGAAGTCAAGTGGTATATCCTGGTTCTTATAACGCATCACCCTTCTCTGCATATCGATCTTGATGTCATCGTCAACCAAGAAGTCCACTCCCAATATGACTTCATCAACGATCTCTGCCACAACGAATTTTTGTAGAACCATGGCCTCCCCAATTAAGACTTCACATACCACGTCTCCCTGGACTTGGTTATACTCGCCAGTAATCGTACGTAATATTGCTCCAGGTAATGGCTTTACTTTCCTGTTAACCAATCAGATCGGATCAAGGAATGAGATGCGCCCCTTATCTACAGTCAGTACACGCTCCTTGCAATCCACATTTCCTTTGACGGTAAGACTGCTCGATTTCCTTCCAGTTTGCGAGATAGGTATCACACGACATTCAATAGCTGAAGCAAGTTATCCATCTTTACATTTGACTTGCTCTTGTTTATCTCCTCCAGCTTTGCGTTTACGACCAGCCAAGTTGGAACTACCATGACCGGTGCTGCAGTGACGTGCAATGTGACTTGGGTTACCGCACTTGAAACACTTCATAACTCCGGCATTGTTTTGTTGTAATCCCTTCAGTGCTTTCAGAATTGTGTCTACCCAATCTGGCCTTTCCACTTCCACGCGATGAGCTTTGTATGCGAGCTTACTCAAAAGTTACGCTGTTTCCTGAGTCAGTGCATGGGATACCGTTTCAGCAAATGTTGGCTTTGGGTTCGCGTATGTGGCTCGCTTCGTTTCGACGTCCCGTATGCCGTTAATAAAGCTCTGAATCTTTACCCTTTCAGTGTATTCCACGGGTGCGTCCGCATTTGCAAGATGAGCCAATCTTTCAACATCCGAAGCAAACTCCTGTAATGTCTCATTTGCTTTTTGGTAACGGTTTTGCAACTCAATTTGGTATATCTGTTTTCTATGCTCGCTTCCATAACGTCCTCTCGACAGCGGCCATTAATGCTTCTTGGTATTTCCGCTCTCCCTCGGGAATCGTCTGTAGGATTTCGGCTGCTGGCCCCTTCAATGCTACGAATAGAGGAGCAACTTTATCTTCAGCATACCAGTTGTTCACTGTTGACGTCTTCTCAAACTGAAGCTTGAATACCTCGAAAGGAACAGAGCCGTCAAAAGATGGAGTTTTTACCTTCGGATTGCTCGCTGGAACAGCTGGGCGATTTAGTTGTAACTGTTGCATAAGACCTTTCAACGTTCTATCTCGGCATCAATTTTGTCCTCCAGTTGTAAAATTTTTGCATCCTGCTCTTCCAGTTTCGCAAAGAGCTGCGATGATACCTGTTCCGAAATTTTTGTCGACATTCCAGATATACGTGCCTCTTGCGCTTCCAGTTGAGATGACAAATATGTGGGAATGGGTTAAGGTACTAAATACTTTAATCCGTTCTACTGTATTTTACTGTATCCAGATTGAACACAGAAACATATTCTTTTGTAATAAAATATTGAAGTAATGAAAAATATAAAAGTTTGAGTTATAAAACGAGTATCGACATATACAGACTTAAATATTCAAATAATTGTTAATTTTGTAATTAGTATTAATTATTTTTGAAAACGAATATAAATGCTGAACATCCCAAATTAAAATAAGTGTTTCTTATTCATTAAAATAAGAGGCACCACAATTGGGGGCTCAACCGGGATAGTTCAGCTAAGCGGCGATTTTTTTTTAAATAATTGCACATATGAGCAAAAATTAAATTTATAAACCATTGGTGGAGATTGTCTTAATTTTAAAAATCCTGGAATCAACCTATATTGCAACAATTTTATATGCGAGAAGACGCGCTGAAATAATAGAAAATATATTTTGAATCAAACCTTCAAAGGAATCTGGTGGAAGACGAATGAAGTTGTTGGATATGTTCATGGTACAATTTATGGAAGGAAAAGGAATGGGAATTCAAATGAAAGAGGAAGCAAGAATCAAGGTAAAAACGATTTAAGAATTGAGTGAAAATAGTCTGAAAATTGCAGTGGAAAGAGGAAGCAAGAATCGAGGTAAAGCGGATTTGAGAGTTGAATGAAACAGTTGCAGTATTTATACCATAAGACGGATTAAGTTGATTTCAGCGAAACAAGTTGTATGTATGTTGTGTGAAAGAAAAGAAAATATTTTAACAATTGAGAGAAAATATTGAAAAAAGGCGAAGTTTAGACGTTGTGTCAGAAGAAAAGGGGAATGCATAAAGTTGTTTAATATATGGTATACTGACAGGGTTTTACGACTATAATTTGAATTAAATGCAATATAAAAGAAGTTTAATATAAAATAGATTTTTAATAATAATAACTTTATGCATTCTTGAAATAGATGTTGACGCCTTTATTAAGTTGAATTTATTGTAATTCATTATTTTCGCTAATTATTTCAAATATTTGTTTATACTTGTATTACGTTGTATTTATATTTAATTATTTAGTTATATCCTCTATGGATGCACAGAATATTTTGACTTTAACAGTCGAAGGACTGAAAACAAGATTATCAGAGTTAGGGTTAGATGTAACTGGAAGGAAACATGAGTTACAAAATAGATTACTTCAGCATTTGGGTTTATCTGCTAACGGGGAATCCGATACCGAACAAAACGCTTCTGTTTATGAAGACGTGGGTGCCAGTGTACCTCGCCATCTACCGAATTCTCAGCCTTCATATTTTACTTTACGGGATATAGAGGATTCGTTGGGACATTTTACAGGGGTAGGATTTCCTGACGTAAAACAATGGATTAAAGATTTTGAGGAAAACGCATTAACGCTTAGTTGGAATAACCTGCAAAAATATATTTACGCAAAACAATTGATTAAAGGGGATGCAAAGGCCTTTTATAAGAAGTCAATCCAATATTTTCGACTGGGATTCCTTAAGGGCAGCGTTGTTCAAAGAGTTTGGGAAGAAATTATCTTCTATTGAAATTCATAGAATGTTAAAAAATCGTCGAAAGAGGCCAATGGAAAGCTTTGCGTGAATATTTATATTGTCTTATAGAGATAGGAAATGAAGTTAACGTTGATGAGGAAAGTATTATAAATTACTTTGTTGAAGGTATCCCTGATTCATGGCAAAATAAATCGGTTTTATATCGTGCAAAAACGATAGAGGAGTTAAAAACTGAACTTCGGGTATATGAAAAAATTAAATTTTCTAAAACGCAGCTAAATTATTCGAAAGAAAATCAACAAGGTATTGTTGCGGGGGGAAAGTTTCGGCAAGTAGGCATTTGGAAAATTTTTCCTGTTATAAATGTGGAGTAAAAGGACACATTGCTAATAATTGTACTTCGAAAAGTTTTAAATGTTTTAAATGCAATGCGATAGGTCATCGAGCGTTTGAGTGCAAGTTAACTGGAAATAGTAAGGAAGAAACAAAAAAGGAAGTGGCGAAAAATAGTAAGGACGCTTTGTATATGACGTCTGAGAATGAAATTTTGACCTGCATTAAAACAAATACGCGTATATTTAAAGAAGTGCGAATAAATAAATTAATATTTTCGGCTATAATCGATACTGGAAGTGATATCAGTATGATTCGATATGATACTTTTATGATGTTAGGTGATATTGAATTGTGTAAGGAGAATAGGAAATTTACTGGTATTGGTGAAGGGAAAATAGTAACAATAGGTCATTTACAGAAGAAGTAGAGGTTGATGGATTAAAGTTACAATTAACTTTTCATGTAGTAAGGGAAAATGATATTATATACAATGCGGTAATCGGAAATGATGTTCTCAAATTAGTTGACATATTTATTAGGGAAGAAGTATCGAAGAAGAATCTAAAGCAATGCGAACGAGAAAGAGTCTTGCATAAGACAAATAGTAATCAAGATGAGGTTTACGGTAATAAATCGGGAAATAGAATGTACGAGGGCATTCGTGAGCTAACACAAGAGTTTGAGCAAATCTGTATGTCCACTGTAGCAGAAGAATCTATTCAGAAGCAGGAGTTTGAATTAGAGCATTTAAGTGAGGATTTAAGAAAGAAGTTAGAAAATATGATTGACAATTACCGGGCAACAATAAACTATGAGTTCTCCTTTTAAAATGAAAATAGTTTTAAAGGATGAAATTCCAGTTTATAGTAGACCAAGAAGATTACCGATTGCAAATCAGAAAATAATTGAAAAACAAGTAGAAGAATGGTTAGATCAAGGCATTATTCAACACAGTTCATCTCAATATGCTTCACCAGTAGTCCTTGTGGGCAAAAAAGATGGTTCTAAAAGACTTTGCTGCGATTATAGGAGGTTAAATGAGAAGATTGTGCGAGATAATTTTCCCATGGTTCTAATAGATGACGTTTTACAGCGGTTAGAGAAAGCCTCTATTTTTTCTACTTTAGATTTGAAGGATGGATTTTTCCATGTACCGATAGAACCAGCGTCAAAGCAATACACTGCATTTATTACGCACAATGGGCAATATGAATTTAATTATGTACCGTTCGGAATTTCAAATTCTCCTGCAGTGTTTCTGTAGATTCATTTTTGCAATATTTCGGGAACTTTTGCAAGACGGGACAGTAGTAATATATATGGATGATATTATTATTCCGTCAAAGGACGAAAACGAGGGAATCTTTAAGCTCAAAAAGTGTTAAGAGTAGCAGAACTTAATGGGCTTAGATTAAATGGAAAAAATGTCAATTTTTGAAAAAGACAGTGAACTTTTTAGGATATATAATTGAAAATTCGACGATTAGGATTTCCAGTGAGAAGACTAAGGCAGTTTAAGAATTTTCCGTTACCTAAAGATAAGAAGTCACTCCAGCGTTATCTGGGTCTTACTTCTTATTTTCGGCGTTTTATTCCGCAATATTCTACAATTGCAAGACCGTTAACAGATATGTTGAAGAAAATGCAACTTTTGTAATGGGTGATGAAGAGGTAGCAGCAGTACAACAGTTAAAGGATGTTTTATCCAGTGCACCTGTGTTAAATATATATAGTCCTTCAGCAGCAACTGAAGTGCATACAGATGCAAGTAAATTTGGTTATGGAGCAGTTCTTTTACAAAAAGACGAAGATGATGGGCAGCTTCATCCAATTCAATATATGAGTAGGAAAACGACAATGGCAGAGCAGAACTACCATTCCTATGAATTAGAAGTGCTTGCAATAATCGAAGCTTTGAAGAAGTGGAGAGTCTACCTTTTAGGAACTACTTTTAAAATTATTACAGACTGCAATGCCTTTGCGATGACAATGCGAAAGGAGGATGTGCCGTTGCGAGTTTCTAGATGGGCTCTTTTTCTGCAAGAATTCACATATACTATAGAGCATCGATCGGGATCCAAGATGAAACATGTGGATGCGCTAAGTCGGGTAGTTTGTTTAGTAGTTGGGGATACGTTGCGATATCGTATCAAGGAAGCTCAATTGGCAGATAAGTGGACACGCGCTGTCAGAAAAGTATTAGAAAGCAACAGTTATGAAGATTTTTTTTAAAGTATGATATTTTATACAAAGATCCAGCCAAGGAACTTTTGGTAGTACCAGCAGTTATGGAAGAGGAGATTATAAAAATTGCACATCGTCAGGGCCATTTTGGTATAAAGAAAACGCAAGAAATAATCGAAAAGTACTTTTATATTCCAAATATAAATATAAAAGTGGCAGTAATAGTAAAGGCTTGTGTTGAGTGTATTGTCATTGAAGCAAAAGCAGGTAGGAAAGAAGGTTTCCTTAATCCTATAGATAAAACGAACAGATCACTTAATACATATCATATTGATCATGTGGGACCCTTAGATAAAACCCCAAAACATTATAATTATATTTTGGTAATAGTAGATGCTTTTTCGAAATTTGTATGGCTTTATCCAACGAAGAGTGTAGGGGCAGTAGAGGTTATAGACAATTGCAAAAGCAGGCTAGTATTTTTGGCAACCCTGAAAGAATAATAACAGACAGAGCACTGCATTTACAGCAAAAATATTTGAGGATTATTGCAAGAGAGAAATGATTCAACATATGTTAATTGCAACAGGAGTTCCACGTGGAAACGGTCAGGTAGAGCGGATACATAAAATCATTGTTCCAATGCTAGCAAAACTGTGTTCCGAGAACCCAAAAAGTTGGTATAAGTATGTTGAGCGAGTTCAACAAACAATGAATAATACACCTCCGCGTAGTACAAAATTTACTCCTTTTAAGTTGTTGACAGGCATCGAAATGAGGATAAGCGAAAGTCCGGACATAAGGAAAATAATTGAGGAAGAAAATGTGCAGGAATTAGCAAAAGACCGCGATGAAATAAGAGACGAAGCTAGGGATAACATACAGAAAATTCAAATAGAAAATAGGAAATCTTTCAACAAGAGAAGAGTTGCTGAAACGATATACTTGCCAGGGGAGTTGGTTGCAATTAAGAGGACTCAGTTTGGAACTGGGTTAAAATTAAAACCAAAATTTTTAGGTCCCTATAAAATAATTGAAAAGTTTAATCATGGTATGTATTCGGTAGAGAAAGTTGGGGACACTGAAGGCCCACGTAGGACTTATGTTGTGGCTGAGAATATTAAAAAATGGAGCGCAGCATTCGGGTCGAATGCTTTGTCAGGATAGCCGAATGTGGGAATGGGTTAAGGTACTAAATACTTTAATCCGTTCTACTGTATTTTACTGTTTCCAGATTGAACACAGAAACATACTCTTTTGTAATAAAATTTGAAGTAATGAAAAAATATGAAAAAGTTGAGTTATAAAACGAATATCGACATATACAGACTTAAATATTCAAATAATTTATAACGTTAATTTTGTAATTAGTATTAATTATTTTTGGAAACGAATATAAATGCTGAACATCCCAAATTAAAATAAGTGTTTCTTATTCATTAAAATAAGAGGCACCACATACATGTTGAATTAGATGGAATGCTGACCGATTATGAGAAAACGACTTCATATGTAGCTACAAAGAGTATTAAAAGCAAATATGCAGAGCTTCAAGACCAAAATTATGACGTATCAATTCCAAAAATCGAATATCATATAACCAAATTCGAATAAAAAAAGCAGTGTTTACTGTATTTCAAAGCATCAAAACTATGTTTTTTAAATTTTTGTGAAGCCAGCACAATTTAAGCTTCATAGTTAGAGGCGGAATTTTGCAACTTTTTGTTGTGACCCGTCTAATATATATAGCATGTATCCCATACAACTGATTGTTGAGATAAGAAACTTTTCGTCATTTACCGATCTATTTTTTAATATGTATTTATCGAAAATTTCGCTTATCTACATCAGTACTCTATATATTACACATCATGATATGATCACATATAGCCGATTATTCGAATAATACGATGGGGATAAGATTATTTCTCAGCTTCGTTCATGAAAGGTATGACGTCTTCGACACAGCCGAACAGATCTTTCCTTAGTTGTTTGGTTTGTTTTAGAACAATTTCATGGTCTCAGCTTTCTTGTTCAGTTAATTTTAAAAATAAAATTAAAAAACACATACATGGAAAGGTTTGAAATTTAGCATCCAATGAATGATTTCAAATTTCAACACCACACGGTCATCTTTTACGAGTCAACCTAAAAAAAATTGATTGGTCCGATTTGATATGGATTCGCCCATAAACAATTAACTCAGCAACTGAACATTGCGTATGTTTGTATTTAAAAATACATATAAAATGTAACAAAGTTTATATATTAATATATGACAATTGACATATTTTGTTATCGTAAGCTTTGCAACAAACAACATAAAAAACAACTACTCCTTAATATATTAATTTTCATTATTCGATATAGTTCATTACATATATAGGTATGTATGTATATAACCCACATGCGTTCACATTTTTAATCACTTATATAGTTTCATTTTATTTTCAATCTGTTTATTATATATTTGTATTTAATTTCGGTGTTATATAAATCTACATGGAACGACTTAGAAAAAGTTTATATGTAACTATTCGAATGGAATAGTCGTTTTAACATCCGCAGATATGAATTAGAAAAAAAATTATAATAAAGGGAAAGGGAACACAAAACGGTTCTAATTTGGCTTTAATAAAACTATTAAATACAAAGGAATGGTAAGATAAAAGTGGAACATAATACTCGATTATGTAATGCATCTATGATAAAGATGCTTATAGAAATAACGATGTGATGAGACGATTCAGTGATAAGGTAGCCTAAACTTTCGTTAGACTCCAACATCCTGACACTATACGCCCCTCTTAAATTTCCATCGAACTTCAACTTTTCCGTAAAAAAAACACCCCACACATCGGCCCTAAATGTGTTTTCCACCCTACTGTTCCCTTTAGGGTATATAAGTAATGATATTTACAGCCAGAGAAAAACCTGGCACAGGGTAATATGTCCTGGTAGGGATGAAATCGAACCTCCAGCAGGTAAGGGCTTAGAATATACCCGCGGTATGTATGCCTGTTGTAAAAGGCGACTAAAATACCAAATGGATTCGAAGGTTTGTATAGCGCAACCCTTTCAAGGGGTTGCCAGCGCATTATATAGCTTCTCCAAGTCAATTGTCAACGAATCCTGTTTCTTTAACAGCCAAGGCTCTGGCGATCGCAAGTTCTTCATGGATGTAGGGGCTGGGAGGGTGTTATCGCCTTGAAGGTTTCATATGGTCATACTAAATCGTTGCCGAGATGGTCGGGCTAGTACCTTAATGCTGTTTATAACTGGAACGTACCGGAATTGCATCCGGTAAAGGACCATCAACAGCGATAACTCTCCCCAAGGCCTTCGGGGGCAGCTGCCCCCACCACCCCCACCACTTTAAAATGAATGTTCACCAGGTGTATATTTAACATTGCGTCCAGCGAAGAGTTGGTATTTTGCGAAGGGCCCACTGATTCCTATCAGCCAATCTAGGCCATCTGTTGCATAGTTTCTAGTCGTTTAAAATTGGTTGCAGTCTGTAGAGACTCACATCCCCATAGAAGAGGATTGGCTTGATGACAAAGCCATATAGCCATTGTACCATAAGCTCCAGCGTTTGCCAATGGCTCTGCGATAACAGTATAAAATGTCTGAGGCGTTTCGAGGTCTGTTCTGTCTGCAGTCAAGTACAAAGCTAAGCTACTTTTAATAGCGTTTTCTTTTCTGAAATAAATTGTTGCCTAAGTAAATGGTAAAGCCTTAATAGTGTTACTCCTACCCCAGAAAATTGTCAACATTTATAGTGCATACAAAAAAGATTTCATCTCGACATATTCACTCATATCACAAATCACACAAGAAGATTGCGCTATGCGCATGTAAACATTAGATCATCTCTTTTTTATGGGAAATTCTTACGTCATTTTCCTTTAGCTCTTTTTTTCTTTCTTTCATTCGCTCAAACAGTCAACTGTGATGTAGATGCAGAGAACGAAGCAACTGTGAACTCGTGAACAGTGTTGCCAGGTTAGCCTTTTCGAGGCTAGATTTAGCCTTTTGTTTTTGCCTTTAGCCTCGAAATTTTGGGTTTAGCTTCGTGACTTTTTTCTAGCCTTTTTTAATCCGAATGTATTTTTAATAATTTTTAAAATAAAATAATTTCAATAGTTCCTGTGAACACCTAATACCTAATAATATGAGTTCTCTACAAAAGATTAATTCTTTTTCTGCTGAAAATTCGTTGAAAGTTTCAAAGCCAGATGTATTTTCTTACTTTGAAAAAGAGAAGCATAGTTATTCTTCAAGTCAAATAGCATTAATGGAGCTGCAGTGGCGAAAACTTGTAACTATACAATGGAAAAATGTACACTCCACCATGGAATTTTGGTCGGAAGTCCGAGAACATAAAAATGAATTAAACGAACTACCTTTTTTAGAACTTGTCGAATTCATATTTAGTTTTTTAGTATTACCACTCAGTAACGCGGAGGTTAAAAGAATTTTTAGTGGCATGAAAATTCTGAAAACTAAATTAAGGAACAAACTAAAAATTAAAATGCTTAATGCGCTGCTTAATATTAGATGCTCGTTAAAACGCGTATCTAAATGCTGTATTGATTTTGAAATTACCGATGATCTCATATCTATGGTAAATAGCCAAACTTTATACGCAGACTTAAGCTCTTCTGATTTTTCAGACGGGGAATATTTTATGTAAATAATTAGTTTGTAATATTTTTTTGTAATATGCAATCATTTAAAGTAATTCCATGTGCTAGTCAAGGAAAATGTGCCTGATATGTTTTGAAACAAGAAGTTATGGTTAAGTTATGTTTATAAGTTTTTATTTACAAATGTGTAAACTAAAATATAAAAAAAAATTTTATGAATTAACCAAAAAAATTTCTGGCCTTTTTTTTAGCTTCTTTTTTTTCTAAATTTAGCTTTTTCTAACCTTTTTTTTGCCATTCTAGCCTCTTTTTTTCATCACCTGGCAACACTGCTCGTGAATGCGTAATCTGGTAGGTGATCTGTGCACTCATATTAACAGAGTATATGTGGAACTCGAGAGCGAATTGAGAGTTTCACAGAGTTGCACTGCCACACCGCCATTTTATACAGGGTAAAAGTGTAACGCTTTTGCGTTGCGAGCAGGCAACAATTTTCGCAAAAGAACGAAATACCCCGTAAAGACGTTGCCTGTTTTTTAGAAAAGAACAACAACCCTTGCGCGGCGTACAAAAAGCGTAACACTATAGCCAGAAAAGAAAACGCTATAAGATACCCTTCAAATTCTTTTTGTTTTGTTGATTACCCGACAGGATGGATAGTTGATGTATATTGGAGGAGGAGACAGACGTTAGTATTTTTGTTCTCCGATTTCAAACAGTACAGTACTTCGCCAATAGCTGGTGGTCTGGAATCACGGATCTTTCTTTAATCCTATTATATAGCTAAGTTTTATTAATATTCGTATCTAATATGCAATATTTAGGCCACCTACTCATTGTACCCAGGTATATCTGTAAAATGATCCCTAAGATTGTCCGGTTATTGTTGGGTCTTCAGCAAAGTCTACTACCCTGAATCTTCTAAATTCTGTCGTTTACGACCAATACCCTGAGGATGATAGATAGAACAAAAGTCTGTTGACGAGCTCTCGATAGCAGGACATTAAAGCTTTTTCAATGCCAATAAAGGCAACCAGAACGAACTCGTTTCTCTCGAGTGACGCTTCCATCAGTTTAACAACCGAAATAAAGGCTTTTTCAGTACAACATATATGTTGGGATTCCGATAATCGCTCTCGAGGAGTTCTACTCCGTATGTATAGATCGATTAGGTGCTCAGCCGTTTTAACTGGAACGAGGACGTGGCCAACCAAATGGAAAGCTGTAGTTGCTTAATGCGACGGAGCTGTGCGAAAAGGCTAGTGTTAAATAAAAATAGCTTTACAAGTAAATTCACATTATGGTTCAGCTCTCACACCCGTCCTGATCGAATGTATGGTCGTTGCTGGATTCTTTTCCACTTTTTTATATTAGTTTCGTTTGATGTTTTTTCGCTAATTTCCATAAAATGTTTGGAGAATCTTCCAATCCATTTTTGAGTATTTTCCCGAAGAGCAATATTCTTGAAACTGAGAACCAGATGACAATGCAATAAGAAGGAAAAAGTTTTCGCTAGGCGGTCCAGGGACCGTGAAAATTCAAAAAAATTTCCGAACCTGGAAATTTAACTTTCGGGTTTTAAGGAGCTTCCCGATGTCCAAGAGACCCGAAACTTTTGAAAGAAATTGGACTCCAGTTATTAGTTTATAATATTTAGGATAAACGATTTTCTGTATTGGACAGATTAAGATATATGTATTTATAAAGTCCATTTACAACATATGGAGTCTTGCAACCGCTATTTCAGTAACTATCTGCAGAGCTACATAGATCTTTGGGACTAGGAATGTAATTCAGAACCCAAATGGCAATGCACAATGAACAGGGATCGTGAAAATTAAAAAATCGTTCGCACATGGAAATTTTGCTTTGGAGTTTTAAGGAACTTCCCGATAACCCAGATACCAGAAACTTTGAGCTCTCCTAGATTGTAGTATTTAGAATAAAAAAGTTTTCTAGATGGGACATTTTCAAATTTTAACATAACCACTGCAAAAATTTGTATGAAGAACACAAATATAATGGAGTGCAATAAATATACTTTCGAAATAATATTTACCCGAGTCCGGCAATATGCGCTCCATCTTTATACTTTTTTCGTGGTTATGTTAAAATTTGAATATAAAAGCAAAATTATATTATGTCTTTGTTTAGAGATACATTTTTCGTTTTTTCTGGGCCATTTATGTAAACGACGTAGTTAACAATTTTTTATCTTCTTTTTATTTATTTATAAAAATTTTTTGTAGAAAAACATTCATGAGCAGAGCTGGTCAACCCCTATATATTTATATTACTTGTGTTTCTGTTTTGCCCGCAAAAATAGGCACAGTTACAAATTCATACTTTGAATATAAAACAAAAATTGCATCGCACTCCCATATGCCCTCACATATAAATTCGATTCATACGAAATTGCCTGAATTTCATATGAAAGTGCAAAGAAAAAGCACTTCCATATGAAGCCAAGGTACTTCTGTATGATATTCAAATTTACACTAACAAATTGACAACAAACAATTTTTCAAAAATTTATAGCACTGAGAAAAACTTTAATTCAAAATTTATTCATTAAGGGACCATCAAATTTCTTTAAACATTTAAAATATTTTTTTTTATGTGTAAGTTAAAAAAGTTTCAGTGTACATATAATTTTGTATATGTATTGGAATTTGCACTTCAATATAAAATTTTCTGAACAGCCCTGTTCGTGAATGTTGCAATGTTAATTTAAACGTATGTTGAACCAACAATTCTATGAAGAGAATGTTGAAATAAAAAGCAATTTATATAAGTAATTAAAGCCTGTCAATTTATAGTTGGTTATACACAGTATTTATAAAATTCACTATAGTCAAATTATGATTATGTTATCTACTCAATACATCTTTTTTCATTAATTTTGTATAACTGTATTATTTTTGTGTTCATAGGGCTGGTATGCAATTATGTGTTTTTGCAGTGTACAACAAAGAAGTTTTTGTTTGTGTATAATTGCTATTTACAAATATGTATTAATTTGTAATATGTATGTATGTATTTTATTTAGCTGCTCTCTTTGATAGGGAGAGTAAAAAAAATCATGCCATTCCCTATACTTTCATAGTATTTATAATGTAATACATAGTTTTTGCTTACACTGAAAGAAAAAGACTGGTAAAATCAAACTAAATGGACCCGATTCAACCGAAATGTTTGTCAATTTTTATCCATCGCAACAAGGTGTTGAATCAACTGCGCACAAATCGTTGATTCGTAATTGACCAATCTCCGTTAAGTCAAGAACAACAGAACAGATATGTTGATTTTACTAGCACCATTTCTTTCAGTGTACTAAATTGCTGTCATATTAAATATATTAGCTGCTAAGTATGTAACTAAATAAATATGTAAAAATAAATCAGTAATTTTAGCTTTATAAACATTACACAATTTTGCTAATTTGAGTATATTCTAATATTGTTGTCATGAACTCAGGTCGCTAGATTATCATCCACTATGTGAAATTGATTTGGTTATGTAACATAATCACTTTTACAAGACTACAATCCCAGCCGTTTGACATACATATATAATATTTTTGTAAGCGTCACGTTTAAGTTCAACAACCTTAATTCGCTAATTTGCTTTAACATTTTTTCTTTTTTGTTTCTTTTTCCATTTAATATTCCTTCATTTGAACTTTCTCACTCAAATAATATATTATTGTACTATATATCTGTTTGTATGTACAAATTAGTTTTATATTGGTACAATGAATTCTAAACGTAGTTGCTCTATTTGTTGGCTAATGATTTTGAGTTTTTTTTCCCTTTGTTTCTGAAGAGACTTTATTTTTATGTGTGATAATTTGATAGTGTCTGCCCAAACAACTTAAAGCACACAAAATATTTCTGCTATATTTTTATTTAAATAAAACTCAAAGTACACATCCTTAATTTAGTTTAAAAACAAAAGACTCACTTTCATAGTTAATTTAGAACACCGTTCCAGGCTAACTCAAAAATGTGTGCGGCAAAACTAAAGCAATAAGCGCAGTGCTATTTTTCTTGCTCTTTTCGTACTATGCATACTTCAATATTCGCAAAGTTAGGCCTTAGTATCGCAAGGTTGGTTGATCTGCAAATCAAGGTCTCAAAAAAAAACAAACAGAAACAGGAATTTCGTGGTATTTTCGACGCAGGCCACAGCTCTTTTTGAGTAGTGATAGCACAATTGCCTGTTTTAGAACTGGCTATTGCTCTATTTTTTGTCAAGTCAGAAATTTCAAGTATACGACGATGAGAGAGAGTGCGGATAGGTCTACAACTAGGATTAGGCAGAATTTTGTTGCAAGTTCATGCTTTGTGTGCTCTAACTCAAAAAAGGTTGAGCGTAAGAAAAAATGATTAATACAAAGTTTAAGAGAAGTATAACAGTCATAAACAAAAATCTTCAAAAATTGAAAGTGATCGCCCTTTTGCATACGCAATGAGAGCACTATTATGCTATGGAATGCAGACCTCTGGTCTAAAGCTACACCTTTTCCAAATTTATTTGAGAAGCGTACAAACTTATTTAAGAAAGATGCAAAAATGTTTGCGAAACGGGGAAAGAATTGTTGAAAAATGGGCGAATATATTTTCGAAAAATATATTTGGGAAGTGGGAAAATGAAATTGGGAAAAGGTTAAATATATTTGAGAAAAATATTTGTTTCATGTTTTTGATTTGTTCTGAAATACATTTTTCTATTTCTCAAATATATTTGCCTGTTTTTCAAAAATATTTGCTAGTTTCTTAAATAACATTCGCCCGATTCTATGGTGGTCTCATACTTAATCTCTTTCTATCACCCGCTGAAGATAGCAGGCCGTTTTCACTGCCAAATTGAACGTCCTATCAAAACACTGACAAAACGCTAAAAAATCATGTTGAACATCCTGTCAGTTTATCGAATAAATATCACACTTGTTCTGTACTCAAACTGACAAGTTGTTCAAGATGGGGTTTGTTTAGCGTTTTTTCTCTTAATATCATAGTGAAGTGTGGAAAATAATTCAATAAGTCCACTTCCTTATAATGTATGGATAAATATTTCATTTGGAAGTTGGCTAAGCTTGCCGTTCCGAGAACATACTTTTCATCGCGCAACTGACGGAAAATTGTTAACAATGTATTAACAAAAATAGTGTTCGCTGAAAGCGCCAAACAAATAATTTAACAAGTTTTGGGAAATTCCTGATGTGGGATGGCAATAATTCAATCGAGCGAGTATACCCACAAACTCATATCATCACACACGAATGACAGCAGTTAGTTGAAACGAGGCAATTGAGACGACAAGTTGAAAGTTTTTAACTCATCACCGACGACGTGCGCGAGAAGCTAAATATCTTGAAATAAATCATTTAATGCGTTTTCTTTATATTCAAATTTAATCATAATTTAATTAATAAATATTTAATCAATTTTCATACAATTAAATAAACCTTCATAGCTTGTAAAACAAAATCCAGCTGAAATAAAAGCAAAACCTACATTTTAGGGGCTCGTCCTTAACAAAAAGAATAAAGTGTTTGTGCGTGTACGTATATTTCGGTATAATGGCAGCGCTTGGTGCATATGAGAATGTTCGCGAAAATTTAAAGCGTAGGAGAAAAGATGCTATTAGGTACGGCGTTGCATAAATTCGTGTTCGAGCATGACAGTGGCCGAAGCAACCACAAAGGATTACGTGAATTCGAAGGTTTCTTGTTTGATATCAATGACGGAGCATACGTACAAAGAGCCGAATATGTAGAGAAAAATCCCAGTGAAAATGATCTTGCTTCAATATGCCATATTCTGTGCATAAATTACAAGCATAAAATTTAATGCTACATATATTTGAAAATCTTCAAAAGGGTGCTTGTTGTGAGCAAGTGTTGACGACCACGACGACGGCGATGTTGATAACGACGCACACGACGAAGGCCTCGAAGCCGGCGGCGACGCAAGCAGAGACGAAGCTAGCGGAGTTGCAAATTTAAAAAGTAATGACGAAGTTGAAAATCAACGAATACAGCGTATAAGAGCAAATTCTACGATAGTAAGAAAAGAAGATATGAAAACGGCGATTGATTTATGTCATTGGCTAACGAGAATGAAACAAATGTAAATACAGACGTGGCAAAAACATTACTACACAAATTTAACGGGTTGCTATAAATTTTAGAGACATTGAAGATTCAGTAAGAACATTTGATGGCATTGAAAAATTGCCAATAGAAGTGTGTGTTGAGGAATTTGAAGTAACTGCTTCAATTATGTACATATTGGGACGAATTTCAGAAATTCGTATTTGCAAAAGTCGCTTAAGGGACTGGCAAAATTGTTTGTATCAAGTGAAAGAGGTATAACTTCGTGAGCAGAATTAAAGTCTAGTCTACTTGATGAATTTAAAAAAGGAACCAATAGTGCACAATTACATAAATTGCTTGTGAGCAAGACAATGAAAGAAACTGAAAGTGGGCAAGAATATTTTTTTAACATGAAGGAAATTGCTGCGCGTGGTAATATCGAAGAACGTACACTTATGCAATACGTTATTGACGGAATAGTAGATGTGAACATGAACAAAACATTTAGATTACGAACATATACGCGAGAGAAACAAACAAGTAAAGATAATTCAGAAAAACGAATTTGACAAAAAATACAATGACAAGAAAGATTAAATTAAAAATAATAAACGTGAATTTGTATGCTACAATTGTAGTGTGGTAGGTAGGTAGGTACTAAATGTTTGGGCACATAGCTAAAGATTGTTCAGTTAAAAAAGCCATAGTGTCAAAAAATGTAAACATAGTGAGTGCTAAGAACGATATTATGCGAATGAAAATAAGCATTAATGATTTAAAGTGTGAAGCTTTGTTCGATACTGGTAGTAAAATTAATATAATGGCATTCGATGGGTACAAAAAATTGAATGAACCAATGCCGTATAGTTCAAAAATTGTATTGACCGTGTTTGGTAAGAAATGCAATTTTAAGCATGTGGGCGAATTAACAAAAACAATTAAAATTGACAACGACTTTTACACTATATTGTTCCAAGTAGTGCCAACTGAATATTTGGAAGTAGATATCATTATCGGTGCTGATTTCTGTTTTCTAGCTGAAATAAAAATTAACCCTTCAGGTCTCAATATACAAAAAATACATAATGAAAATGAATGTGATGCGTTTTCCGTTTTTAACATTGAAATAAAGTCAGGCAAAGATTTGATAAATATATGCGAAAATGCAGGTATGCATGCGAAACAAAAAATTGTTCATATGGTGAAAAACTATGAACCCAATAAATCTAAATCGACCAACGTGCAAACGAACATAATATTGAAAGAAGGTACACAAATGTTTTGTACTCCGCGAAGATTGCCGTTTAGTTAGCGATGTGTTGTAGACGATCAAATTGAACAATGGTAGAGAGAGGGTATAATAGAAACATCGGAATCAGATTATAGTAGTCCGGTTGTTCTAGTCAAAAAACGTGATGGTACATCTAGACTGTGTATAGATTACCGACTGCTAAACAAAGTAATCGTGAGAGACAGATTTCCGCTTAGAGAAGGTCAATTAAATAGGCTACAAAACAGGAAGGTTTATGGCACAATAGATTTGAAAAATGGCTTTCTCCATGTCCCTGTGGTAAAAGTTTGTCGCAAATATACATCGTTTGTTACGCACAATGGATAATACCATTTTTTAAAGGTCTGCACCTGGGCTTGCGAATTCCCCAAGTGTTTTTCAGAGACATATAAATGCAATTTTTCGTGATTTAATGCGAAGAGGTATTGCGTTGTCGTACATAGATGACATCATAATACCAGCTAGTGATGAAAAAGAAGCTCTGAAAAATTTGGAAGAAGTGCTAAGCGTATGTAAAGATTATGGACTGAAAATAAACTTTAAAAGTGTCAGTTTTTAAAAAAAAGGTAGAATTCCTTGGACATACCATCGAAAATCAACAAATTACTCCTTCTTAAGCTGTTAGAAAGCTTTCTAGGGTTAGCTAGTTACTTCAGAAAATGTATAAGAAACTTTTCAACGATAGCAAAACCACTCAGTGATTTCGAAAACAAAATAGAAAATGTGTAATGGAAAAAGAGCAAACTGAATCGTTCGAGACATTGAAAGAGATTTTAAGCCGAAAACCAGTTTTAAACATATTTAATCAACTTTATGAAAGAGAAGTGCATACAGATGCATCCGTAGATGGTTTTGGTGCCATACTTTTACAAAGATTGCCCGAAGATAAACAGTGGCATGCCGAAAACTATATGAGCAAGAAGACGTCTGATGCGGAGAGAAAGCTACGAATTATAAGTGTTAGAAGCCATCGAAGCGTTAAAGAAATTTACTAAGACGTTAGATAAAAAATAGTTATGCACTAGGGTAGCTAGGTGGGTACTCTTTTTAAATGAGACATGCTGACGCTTTGAGCATATATGCCGTGCTTAAGATAAACAGCGAAAACACACTAACTAAAACTCATCGTGTGCAAATGCAAGACGAAACGATTCGAGCAATATTGATTTATCTATATTTGCTGATATAATCATATTATGTGCTTCTTCTTCTTTGAAGGCTGTTAATATTAAGATTTAAATTCTATTATTCCTGTTTACTTAAATGTTTATAAAAAATTTCATGTAGTGTTTTGTACTATAAAAGACTGAATACAATAAGACTGACAGAAGATGGTCTTATTGTACTAATAATTCCCAAATAAATGAAATGAAATGAAACAGAAGTACTACAGCATAAATCTTCATACGATAACTATTTTACCAAAGGCGAAATTTTGTACAGGTTGTTAAAGGACGTTATGTTATTAGTAGTACCTCAAGAAATGCAAAAATCTATTATTACGCAAGCGCATGGGAGAGGACACTTTGGAGTTAAAATGAAAGAATTAATCAGCAGAGAATATTTTATACCAGAATTAGAAACGAAAATCCGTAATATCATTACAAATTGTGTACAGTGCGTTGTAAGCAACCGCAAACATGGTAAACGAGAAGGTGAACTCCATCCTTTGTACAAAGGAGAACAGCCGTTACATACATATGACGTCGACTTTCTAGGTCCATTAGCATCTACGACGAGTATAATCGACGCTTTCACTAAATTTTTTTGGCTGCACCCGACCAAATCGAATGTTCGAAAGAACTAATTACAAAGTTAGAACTTCAAGGCACTGTATTTGGTAACCCATTCCAAATAATATCAGATCGTGGGACAGCGTTCACTTCTGAAGACTTTAAAACATACTGTGAGACAGAAAATATCGTGCATTGCAAAGTAACGACAGGTTTGCCAAGCGCCAATGGTCAAGTGGAGAGGCTCAACTCGACGATTATCAACTTTGCATCAAATATCCGACGAAATGGTACAAATACGTATATCGCGTGCAAAAGGCAGTAAATTCGACATATACAAGAAGCACAGGTCGCACACTGTTTGAATTATTAGTGGGCACGAAAATGCGTGATAAAGATGATTTAGGTATAAACCAGCTAGTTCGCAAAGAAATCATTAATAGTTGCAACAACGACCGCGAAATAATGCGTAAGCAAACAAAAGAGCAAATACTTAAAGTACAAGATGAAAAGCGAAAGTAGTAAAATCTTCGTCGAAAGCCAGCAACCCGATATAAAGATGGTGATCTCGTGGCAATCAAGCGAACACAGTTCGGTGGAGGGCTCAAGCTAAAACCAAAATTTTTGGGTGCTTATTGCGTAAGTAAAGTAAAGTCTAATAACACATACGATGTTTCTCGAAGTGAAGGTGAAGGGTCTAGACAAACGACAACGTGCGCAGAGTATATGAAGCCACGGCCAAAGAATGGCATAATCAACGACACATTCGAGCCGAATGCTTATCTGGATGACCAAGTTGTGGGATGGCAATCCGTCAATCAAGCGAGTATACACACAAACTCATACCATAACACACGAATGACAGCAGTTAGTTGATACGAGACAATTGAGACGACAAATTGAAAGTTTTTAACTCATCACCGACGACGTGCGCGAGAAGCTAAATATCTTGAAATAAATCATTTAATAGGTTTTCTTTATATTCAAATTTAATCATAATTTAATTAATAAATATTTAATAAATTTTCATACAATTAAATAAACATTCATAATTTGTAAAACAAGAAAATCCAGCTGAAATAACCACCTACACTGATATTTATGCGCCTTCTCTTAACTTTCGAATCGCCGAACTGTCGAATAAAAACTGCAAATATTCAGTATGTCAATACGGTCTTTATTTAGTACTTCACAATTACAATTATCGCGTGCTTCACTAATAGCGTGTGTAAATCAAGCCGATTCCTTATTCCTCAGCTTGCGCTACTTTTGTACTCTGTTGCCTCGTTGGCATATTACTCCAAACTTTTCGCGAACAGCTGCTTATTTATTTCTCCTATATGTATCTGGTATTTACCTTTTGTCTTCCAGTTATATGCGTGTGTATGTGTGAATAATAACTTCACCCTTAACTGCGGCCTACATGTATATACATATGTGAAATATTCTCTTTGCTGTTGGCATCGCTGTTTACATGCATATGTGGCTGCATGCTTGGGTATTTACATGCACATATGTGTGGCTGCTTGCTTTATTGTTTTTATTTAGTAGCAGCATTGTGATGAACCGAAATGCTAATATTTTCCACAATAGTTTACAAAAATTTCGCTTGTTGAATTTAATTGGCTCCAGTCTTACGACGTTTTTCTAACGCACGAAACCCTCAAAAAATTAAAAAGTCAATTAGAGAACGACAGTAAACATTAGTTTTGAGTTGCGCCTGTGTATCTATTGATCGATATCCTTAAACAGTTTTGAGATGTGAAAACTTGTGATGCCTTACGTTCTTTCTTTAACTCTGTTTAGCTCCTTTGAAGTTCGTTTCTAACTGCCACTATTTTTCATATAGTACACGGTTAAAAGTTTTAGCCTAAATCTTAACTTTTTGCATATATGACTAACCCAAATTTGGTCTAAAAGTTAGATAATACTGATATTCTTAATAAGGAGTGAAAGAGAGAAACATTTTGAAAAGCAATATAAGAACGGTGAAGAGCGGAAACGTTGCTAATTGCACTGCTATAAAAATTCAATGTCATTGATCAAGTTCTATTTAACGCGCAAAAAAGTATTCCCCACAATTTGGATAAAAAACATAGAGTACATATTTACCAAAGTGTGTATAAAAATGAATACCAATAAAAAAGCAAAACAAACAGAAAAATTACAAAGCGTGCTGCGGGACATTTGTATAACTGAATGGATAGAGTTACCTGCCGTAATACTGTTATAGATATATGTGTTTACGAGTGCAAAGCTCAATCCACGAGGAGCTAGCTGACGAAGAAGTGACATTCAGAAACCAGGAAGTGTAAACTTTTTGTTTTAGAAGCAGAAATGTATAGTAGAAGACTCTATTTTTAGATTTTTTAAACTTGTTTGGTTTTTTTAACAATTTTGAGATTTTAGACCAGTTTTCCAAATAAGTTTAAAATTTAATCCGAAAAATATTAAACAAGTAGTAGTAAATTTATGTAGAGATTTCTATTTCAGTACAAAAAATGGTTTAAAATTTAAGCTCAAATTTGTGACCGCTTCCATACATAAAAATAATGCTAAAATAATAACAATAAAAATGTAGTAAAACTTTAATTGTTCCGTGTGTATGTTCATTTATCTAGAAGTGCTTTACATTACAACTTCTACTACATAGAAATATATGCCGCTACTTCTTTAACGTTCAGCTAATATTTTTACTATAAACTAATTTGTTGTTCTTTTTCTTTTTTATATATAAAAGTTATGCCAGTTTGTACATATTTATTTGCTTATATTTTTAACTGAGTATTTTATATGTTACATACATAAGTATTTATATGTATATATGTGATGTGCTTGTTAGTATGTAGATTCATATGTATGTTTGTTTGTATGTATGTTAAGTTGTATATTAAATATTCGTTAGTTTATTTATATGAACTTTTTTTGTATTTCATTTGTTTTCAATTATTGTCTGCAATTGTAGTACAAGACTCCTGGACAATTGCAATATTGATTGGGCATCATGACGTTCAGCCATTTCTGAAAGAAAAAATAACAACAAATACCCAAATCAATTAGATCCAGCGCCAAATTATAAGATGGCTTTATTTAATTTATAGCGTTTTCTTTTCTGAAATAAATTGTTGCCTAAGTAAATGGTAAAGCCTTAATAGAGTTACTCCTACCCCATGCGCAGAACGAAGCAATTTTGAACTCGTGAATGCGCAATCTGGGTAGGTGATTTGTGTACTCATATATTAACAGAGTATATGTGGAACTTAAGAGCGAATTGAGAGTTTCACAGAGCTGTACTGCCACACCGCCATTTTATACAGGGTAAAAGTGTAACGCTTTTGCGTTGCGAGCAGGCAACAATTTTCACAAAAGAACGAAATACCCCGTAAAGGTGTTGCCTATTTTTTAGAATAGAACAACAACCCTTGCGCGGCGTACAAAAAGCGTAACACTGTAGCCAGAAAAGAAAACGCTCTTAGATAAGTAATATAAAAATATAGGTAGGTACTTTGTGTGAGGATGCAAAGTTTCGTATTTCAACAATATATGACGTAAGCGTAAGTATTTGATCAAATTTCAAGCTTCTAGCCGTTAAAGAGGGGGCAGAAATGACAGTTTACCTATATGGGGGATCGCTATGATTTTCTCAGGCAACAATATATGCTATATACGTAAGCATTTCCTGAAATTTGAAGCTTCTAGCGGTTAAAATGGAGTAGAAATTGCGAAAGTTTTTTATCTGAATAATCGGTTGTAGGAGCATATGTCCATCCTCGATTCAGGTAACAGTTTATGCTATATACGTAAGCATTTCCTGAAATTTGATGTTTCTAGCTGTTGAAATGGGGCAGAAATTACGAAAAGTTTCTTATCTGAACAATCGGTTGTTTGGGATATGTACTATACTAGCAGACCCGGCAGACATTGTTCTGCCCTAAATTTGGTTTATCTGCATATATTTTAATAAGCTTTTTCCTCTAACTCTGCCCTCCCCTCTATTCACTTTATCCTAATCCTTTTATTCACTCCACCCTCCGTCTTTTTCGCTTCATCTATCTCTATCTTCGTCTCATTCTATCTCTTTCTCAGTCTCCTTCTCTTCTTTTCTCTTCTCTCAAGTTCTTCTCATTCTTCTTCATCCCTTATTGCCAGTCCCAGAGCGTGGTATGTATTTTGTTCCAGTCACACTCCGAGTCTTAGTCCCGGCCTAGTCTTAGTCCCTGTCCTAGTCCTAATCCCTGTCCCAGTCCGTCTCTGGTCTACTTCCTGGAAAAAAGGATCGTAAATCCTAATATAGGCAAATTTATATACCAAATTTCAGACAACTCGAATAGGACGTATGTAAATAGGTATGTGGGTATTATTAATTCATGTCTTAATTTGGGCTTCGCATGCATATTTATTAGTTTTGCTAGGTTGATGCGGCTAAATCGAATATCACAATGAAAATTACTTTAAAGCTCTCAGCAGCAGCTTTCATTTGATATCCATATTACACACACATTCTAGGGGCATCCGGGACCACATTTTGGCCTATATCTCGAGACCCCAGTCACCCAGCGGCATAAAACTTACTCTGTATTAAAACACACATCAATTGCTTTTATTTGATATCCATATTCTATAAACACATTCTACGGGTAGCAGGGTCCACGTTTTGGCCTATATCTCGAGACCCTGTTCGTCGATCGCAACCAAACCTACGTGCAAACCACCGTGTGAGGTATATGCAATTTATGTGAAAGTCTGAAACCAAATCGACCGGCGCATCTTTGATTCTATAAGCCTCACACAAACGGATATTCATTTTTATATATATAGATATATGACCGATCTATAAAAATTGTTCAGCCAACAATGGCTGCCCTATGCGTAAGTATTCGGTGAAATTTGAAACCTCTAACTGTTAAAATGGGGCAGAAATTACGAAAAGTTTCTTATCTGAACAATCGGTTGTGGGGGATATATGCTATATGTACTACCGATCTCATTCATTTTTTCAGACAACAATATGTACAATATACGAGAGCATATGGTGAAGTTTGAAGCTTCAACCTGATAAATTGAGGAAGATATGATAAAAATCCTCTTTTCTGAAAAATCGGTTGTATGGGGGATATATGCTATAGTTGTCCGATCCGTTCGGTTCCGATAAGTGTCTAATAGGCCACTTAAATATACCCGCTCACCAAATTTTATCAAGATATCTCTAAAATTGAGGGACTAGTTTTCATACAAACGGACAGGCGAACAGACGGACATGGCTAATCAACTCAACTCTTCACCCTGATCATTTCGGTATACTTAATGGGTGGGGTCTATCTCTTTTCCTTTAAGGACTGTGTTTGTTCTTTCCGATTTTTCGAAAAATATTAGTAGTAGAAAATAGGAAGCAAATAGTTTACAAATTCCCGATAAGCACTGAACTGTATGATTCCTTAGAACAATCTTTTCAATTTTATGATGAATTCATTAACCATGCTATGATTTATTAGTGTGGATGAATATAGGTAATCTTTGATGAAAATTAGGGACACCAAGAAATCGTGTACTTTCGTAAACCTATGAATATACGAAACTTAAACCAATTTAAAATTCATCGTTCAACGGCAAAAACTCGACTAGTGAATCGGTTTCATGTAGAAATGTAATTAGTAAATAATGCAGAACCCATAAAGAAATTTACTCATAACTTATTCATTCCGTATATTCGGAACATTCGTCTCAATTTAAGAATTTGTGGAGTTGTTTTATATTTGGAATATTATGTATATACTAGAGCTTACGATTTCTTCTCGAACACAAGCGAGATTTTTGAGACCCGAGAAATCGAGAACTCGACTTCTGGCGAGATCCTCGTAAATCTCGCTAGCTTCTCGACATTCTTACTTAATCGCTGTATGGACAGTATTTGTACACTTGTTTTTTTTTACTTGTGACTTTTTTGTTGATTATATTGCTTCAGTGACATTTAACTCAAAACATATTTATACATATTTATAATACTATATTTATATTTATTTTTCAACGAGACATCAAGAACACGGCTTCTCGTGAGATTCTCGAATCTCGAATTACTCGTAATACTCGCTATATTCTCGTCTTTCAATTCAATCACTCCATTGGCAATATTCTATACATTTCGGGGGTTTTTTCTTGTGGTTTTGCGAACATTTTGGCTTGTGCTCCAGAAGAAATCGTAAGCTCTATATAAAACAGCCAATGAATCGATTAAGTGAATGTCGAGAAGCTCGCGAGCCTTACAGGTAATTCGAGATTCGAGAATCTCACGAGCCTTAGGAGTAATTCGAAATTTGAGAATCTCGCGAGCCTTGCGAGTAATTCGAGATTCGAGAATCTCCCGAGAAGGCGAGACTCGCGAGAAATCTCTTCTCAAACATGTTCCAGAAATCGTAAGCTCTAGTATATACTACTAAATTAACGGTTCATCCGGAACACTTCCATGAATACTTAAACGGAAAAGAGCTTTCCGCACAAAAGTTTAATTCTTCTGCCAAAGTCAAGGCCGAAATATAAAGTGCTAAGGCAATAAGTCATTTTTTTAATTTGTTTTGTTAGTTCATTGCGGCTGCTGAGTAGAGTATCACACGCTTCCCACAGCAGCCGGTTCTATGTACCGGAGCGACTCGGGATTTTTCCCGACCAAGGGCTGTCATTTCAGTGTAACCCCATTAATTTGTTGCTTCGTTGGTCATACCTATTGGATGGGGCGAAGCACTGCTACAACAAAAACCACAGTAGAGTATCACCCCAGTTCGACATCGTCGTATCTTAAAATACTTTTCAAAAATTTCCATTTCAAGATTTGTCACAAAAACGTCCCATATCAGAATTAGGTTGAATAACGCCTTATCTCAGAATGAGTTTCGTTCATTACGGAGCTCTGTTGAAATCACTTCGTGATAGTTTCGGAGTTATTTTCGGTATCGTTCCAGATCTACTTCAGAATTATTTAGTGGCTATCTCCAGTTAATATCATGATTACTTGAGAAATCAATTCATTGCTTTCTCCTTATCGTTTTCATGCTATTTCACAACCATTTAGTAATAATTTCGAGATCAATTCGGCACTATATTTAGATATTTGTGTATAATTTCGGCATTGTTTTCGAATCATTTCGGGCTATTTTTAGGTAATCTTGTTTTTTCGGGTTAATCTGTTTACCATTGTGGGGGCATTTCGTGATCGCTTTTTTTCAATTTGCTACTATTTCGGTATAATTTTTCTCGGATGATATTGGAACTATTTTCGGGAATACTTCATTGCAATTTGGGACTGTTTTATGAACCATATTGGGCTTATTACCAGATCATTTCGGGATTGTTTTCAAAATTACTTCGGCCCTAACTATGGATCAACTAGTAAGCTAGTGTTCCCAGGTCGCAATTGACTTCCTTTTTTTCAAAAACATATAGCCAGCAGATTATTTCAGATAATCTGGCTGGGAAATTTCAAATTAAATCATACGAGGTGGATTGATTCTTGGTTCATTCGTTAACTTTGGGCCAATGCTGGATAATTTAAGGTAGTTTGAGAGCCATTACGACACAATTCAGGCCTAATTATACCTTTCATGAACATGAAATAGTATATTAACTTTGGTCCGATGTTTGTAACGTTGAGAAATATAGAAGATAGACTCACCATTACGTATACCGAATTGATCAGGGCGACGAACTGAGTTGATATAGCCATGTCCGTCTGTCCGTCCGTCTGTCTGTTTGAACGCAAACTTGAGATATCTCAATGAAATTTGGTACAAGGATGTATTTTTGTATTGTATAATACATTTGTCGGATCAGGTAGGATCGGACCACTATAACATATATCTCCCATACAACCGATCGTTCAGATAAGACGATTTTGGTCATTCCTCCCGCAATTTAGAAAGTATAAACGTGAAACTCGGTGATATATATTTTAATATATCATAGAAGTTTTCTGAAAAAATCACTTTGATCGGAGCTATATATAGTATATATCCCATACAACCGATCATTCAGATAGAAAGATTTTTGGCAATTTCTCCCTTAATTTCCAATATAAAAACGTTAAATTTGGTGATATTTATTCTAATATATCATAGAAGATTTCATGAAAAAATCATTTCGATCGGAGCTATATATGTATATATATATCCCATACAACCCATCGTTCAGATAGAAAGATTTTTAACCATTTCTCCCTTAATTTCCAATATAAAAACGTTAAACTTGGTGATATTTATTCTAATATATCATAGAAGATTTCCTGTAAAAATCATTTCGATCGGAGCTATATATAATATATATTCCATAAAACCGATCGTTCAGATAAGGGGGTTTTTTGCTATTTTTTATTTTATATTTATCTTAAAAATTGTTTAGGTATGTACATCTGTTCACTATATATTTCTTATCTAATACATCCGATTATTTGGAGATTACGAACGGGATAAGATTATTGTTCAGCCCCATTCATGAAAGGTATGAAGTCTTCGGCACAGCCGAAGACAGTCCCGTCCTTACTTGTTTTTAAACTGTTTTGGGACAATTTCTGGATCAACCGGAACAACCGGATCAATTTGGCATTGTTTTCGGGATATTGCCGGGATATTTCGAGGCCAATTCAGGACCATCTATGGATCATTTAGGATTAGTTTCGGATTACTTCAAAACTGACTGAGTTATTTTTTTGATTATTTCGGAATCGTTTACTGGTCTTTTGGCGCTCGTTTCAGTACTGATTCGTTTCGAAACCATGTTAAGGATCAGGCGAGGCCGTTTAATGTCTAAATTTCTTCGTGCGGACTGAACTGCTGGGAAAGGCTAGTAGGTGAATAACCACGAAACCTCAAGAAGCTTTAAAGGGGAGAATATCTTTCAAAGCTGTACGCAATTGTGCTAATATATTTTGAGGTAAGACTTTAGTGATTTTTTTGTTGTTGTAGCGATAAATATATAGATCGCTCACATTCCGGTAACAAGCTCCATTAAGGTACTAGCGCACATAGAAAATGATAAACCCAAAAATTATAATAAAAAATTGTCTTACCGTTGAAGAATTTAATCACATCTGTGAAATCCATGCTATTCGAAAGAATAATCTCGCGATACGTTTCTAATAACGCCAAGGCCAAGAAGAGAACAAAGTGACTAGAAGCCACATACTTAGCAGCCCAAATCACTTCCCATGTAGCGAACACATCATCATAGACCAATTCACGTTTAAAATCCAGTAAAAACCAACGATAACAAAAGTAGAAATGTGTATAATCGCCATTTGAATCCATTAAGTCGTACATCTCTGATCGAGTATTTGTATGAGGGAGCTATAAAGTATATACATATATGAAATTTGTATATTATTTCAATTTTACATATCTAATTAGTATAAAACTTACCGCATATTCGCAAAATGCATATCCATGGCACCGCCATTCGGAAAGTTTTCTATCATACGCTCCATTAATTTACAAAAACAACTGTAACATAAAGATTCATCATCGAATATAACTAACAACGGAGCAACTAAATCACACATGCCCTGCATGTAGCCAATATCCAAATGTTCCCAAACGTAACTGTAAATTATATTGGGGTATACAGTAAATCTGATGACACTTAGACAATGAAACTTACGTCGATATAACATTTCGAAGTTTATCGAGATTCTCATTGGCAAAATACCAATAATTGCGATCGCAGCGTTGCACATCCTTTTCGATACGATGCAAATTCAAGCCAAATGATTCTAGTATTCACTCTGAAAAAGAAAAGATTTAAGATTATATTAATATTTTTTCAAATGCATTATCCAATTTATCGTGTGCATGTTTTTTTTCTGATGTGCGTACAACATTCCGCTATCCTAAAATTCGCCACTCCATTTAGAAGACTTTGGTTTAACGAACGCTTTACGAATGTCTTGTGGGATGGGTTCAATAGCTCCTTGGCTAAAGATCATAAGACAAAATATACTGACCAATCCGACACTAATATTGAATAAAACTATAATTTATATTTAACGCACTTTCCCTGGCCGAATCAGGGAATATAGAGAGGATCACGCCTGTGCTCCTGAAGAACCAGTTGCAATTTGCAGCAAGAAGACTAAAAAATAAATAAAGTTCCGGGCCGAGGCGGAGGAAAACAAACGGAAGAAATTTGCAAAAATACGCCAGGGACCGTGCTGCGTTTGCATAGAATATGTCTATGAAAAGGATTATTTTCTGACAAATTGAAAAAGGGCAGTTCGTTTAAATATGTAAGGGTAAAAATTTGCCATCAGCATATTGGCTGTAATGCATTCCCGATACAATTGGAAGACTTTTCGAGTTGCTCCTAAATCCACGCATTGCAGCCGCCATAACTACCCAAAAACCAGGGATTCAGACCTGAAAGATGTCCTCCATATACCAAACCTCAGACGACCCGGAGACCCCAGATCAATTTTTGGTTCTGATACATGGAACGTTAAGTCTTAAAGTTCTGTATAATCTATATATTAATACGGTAACAAATTTCCATGCAATCAATTGACAGGCTCTTTCGCATACTTAGCATACGTATAATCATATAAAAGTTGTATGAATCGATTCGTATTGATCAGCCGCAGTGCATAGGCCTATTTTTGTTAACAAAATATTACTCTATTTGTTTATAATTAATAGAAAAAGTTTTTTTGTAAATTCAAACAATTCATACAAATATCGTAATTCATTTTCGTGCACAAGCGCGCCATCTTTGGGAACAATTATCTAAGTGTTCTAATGCGAATTTCAAAGACCTAAACCTTTATACACAAGCGCGCCGTCTTTGGAACAATTATCTAAGTGTTCTAATGTGAATTTCAAATTTTATATATCCCCGCTAAATTCGAAAGCACGAACGTTTCACCTACATACAAATATGGTTTCCCCATTGTTGCCACTTACCTATAATAGCCTCTACCAAAATCTTAAAAAATTGTCCAAAATAATTGTAGCGTACCAAAAAATCTTAAATAGAATTAATTTTTGACCGGCCCATTTTTTGTGACAAATTTAACTTACACGTAAATACATAAGTCTTTATTTAACAGATTTTTTGTTTTTTATTTTAGTTGTTTTCAAAAAAACATGAAATCACAAATAATGAGTTAACTTTTGCTGAAACTAACTAATTTATTTATAACCATTAATGGCAAATTTGACTCAAAATGTTTTTGCATCTGCAGATTTATCCTTATTTTAGATAAAGTACGTCTTACTGAACAAAAAAAAAGTTACAAAAATATAATATTACATTTTTTATATTCAGCCCAATTCTAAACGAAAATTCCGTGCGAGTTTTTTCCCTTCTCCCATTCCTCGTATTCTAAATAAAAATTTCTTGTGAGTTTTTTCACTTCTCCCTTTCTTCCTCCTATTCTGAACAATGTTCGAAAAAGCGGAAACCGGTTATGGGAGAAAAGTAGGTATTATGAATGTGAGGGAGAGGGAGATTTCTCTGTCATTTCATAGGAGTTTTTTCACTAGTAAAAATAAAGGGAATGCATCAAAATGGTTAAAGGAAATTGGTTATTTTAAGAAAGAACACTTAATTTGTGCTAAAATATTTATTTACATTCTACCACAATATTCTCACTGTTAATACAACAACAACAACCACAATATTCTTTATTTTAAGTCGAAAAATATATCATAAGCAACGGAAAAGCTCTTCGCATATTTGATGCAGCCATCCAGAAATTGCGCAAGGATTTTTTTAAGAAGGCTTAAATAGATTTTGGAATATGATGAAAGACGAATTCAACTCGACTTGGCCGCCAGAAAATTGCTTTGCTGAATGGAAGCAGGCAACTCTGGCGGATTTGTGTTATCCCGCCGTCTTCTTATTATCCTCCTCTGTTGCTGTTGCTGGGGCACCAATTCATTACTCATTTCAGTGAATACCACATGAAATGCAATAATGTGCATTGTTTATACCTTATTTCTTAATTTCAAACAAATTGGCAACAATAATTAAACTTTACAATTTTTTAAACAAAATAAGAAATACGCAACGAAATTTCAATTGACAAAACAGCTGACTTCGAAAATTCGAAATTCCTATTCCCCAATTATTCTTCTCCCTAGGAGAAAAGAATTGGAGGATTTTTTCCGCGGGAATAAAAAAATCCGCTAGAACAAAATTCTGCGAGAATATTTAGAATTGGTCTGATTGCCTTTTATGCTATTACGAAACAAAAAAACGTCCCAAAAACGTTTTTGATTTTAGGTTTTAGGTCAAAGCGGCAACCGGCATCATAGCGGCCGTTTTGCATAGGCAGTATATTACCCACTATATTTATTATTAGGCTAACTTTGTTGGATTATATATCCATTAATCGGATGCTTAGATCCCATTACCCTAATTTGTTTATGTCGCTTAAAGTTATGAAATCAATTTTATTTTAGTAAATATGATTGCGTGAATAATTTCAGTGTTTTTGTTTGTTTTTCCTTTCTTCCTAATTTATTCTGCTTTGTTATATCTTAGTATTGTATTGTTCACAGACGATATTTTATCGTAGATATGGTCATATAGTTACACGCATAGGTACCATAATACGGCACAGCCCTACGATCACGTTGCTAAGCATGTGACTTATTTAGTTCAACAGAATAAAGTCGCTGACGCGGCACACGCGCAACCATCGATCAGGTCACCTTACATTAGTTATGGGAATCGCACGCTAAGCATTTCCTGTTTACACAAGCGAGCAGTTCTGGGTAAAGCATGGGAACTGCAATGTAAACATTTTAGTTAATCTAAGAAGTTATTTAAGTAAGTTACAACGTATGTTGAGGGCAGTAGTTAATTAGCGTGCAAGTGGCACGAATAAAGAAGTTGTGACGTTAATCTGAAATCGTTCTTTCTTTCTTTTCACAAGTATCGGAGGACAGTGAGTTCCTCCGCACCTTTAATTTTTTTACATCTCCCACGAGACGGGAGATAACTGGCGCCCGAGCTTCGGAATACAGGGTTCGCGTCGCGTGTGTTAAGTGAAAAGTGCAAGAAAAATAGAGAAAATTGAAAATTCCCCAATCTAACAGGGAAAAGTGAAAGATAAAATTTGAAAATTCTCCAATCTAACAGTGAAAAGTGCAAGAAAAAATTGGAAATTCCCCAATCTAACAGGGAAAAGTGAAAGAGAAAGAGAGAAAATTGAAAATTCTCCAATCTAACAGTGAAAAGCGCAAGAAAAATAGAGAAAATTGAAAATTCCCCAATCTAACAGGGAAAAGTGAAAGAGGAAGAGAGAAAATTGAAAATTCTCCAATCTAAACGCGACAAGAATCCTCAAATGAGACATTGGATTGTGTAGGTCACACGTATATTTTCTTACAGTTCTTATCTTTTCAGCATACCTAATCATGAACGCCGACGAAATGAAGAAGTCGCTGACTGAAATGAATGGCGCCGTGAACGCCATCCTCTCCCAGCTGAGGAGATTCGAGGAACGCCTCAAAAGCGTAGAATCGACGAACGCTGACGAGTCCATACAAGGACTTAGCCAAACCCTAGAGAGACTAGAAAGTAGGGTAGAAGAGGTTCATCGGCAATCTGTCGATAGTGAGGCAACACCAGTAGAAGAGCCTCTTGTGACTCCTCAGACGGAGGAGGACCTCAAAGAAATAGCAAGGTTACCAGATTGTGTGAAAGAACTTCAAGTGTTTGATGGATCTCGGGAGCACTATACCTCCTGGATCTATAGTGTAGAGCAGGTTTTAAGTGATTATAAGCCCGTTCGGCAAAAGCCAATATATAGGGCAATTTTAAGGCACATAAGATGCAAGATTAGGGGAGCGGCAGATGCCGCCTTGGTGTCTCACAATATTTTAGATTCGGATTGGAAGAAAATCAAGGAGATTCTCTCCTTGCATTATGCGGACGTTAGGGATATCGAAACCCTTGATCAGCAACTTACCCTCATGACCCAGGGGCGGCAAAAGTTGTCCGAATTCTATGCCCAAATAAACAAACAATTGTCACTCATGATAAATACAATAAGCACTGATAAATATGTGCACACAGAAACGGTTAAGGCATTGGCCGAGGCACATAGACGAAGAGCCTTGGATGTCTTCATCAGGGGGCTAAACGGCGACTTGCCGACCTTGCTTCTTATGCAGAAGCCAAAATCCTTACCTGAGGCATATTCGTCATGCCTCACGTTCATGAACGTGGATCGGCGAAACGCTATTTACCGCCCCCCACAGGTATTAAACAGAAGTGGCCGAATGTTCGGCGATTCGTACCAAATTCCATCACAGCGTTATTTTCCTCGCGGCAGCACAGACTACTCTGGCACACCGCAGAATCCAGCCCCGAACCATTCAAGGTACAATAATGCAACCCACTCCAATGGGAGCCTTATAGACCGACATCAAAATCAGAGGGGATTCAACTCCCCATACGCCAGGTCAGGGCAAACCAGGAATAGCCACCAATCTGCGCAAAGCTGGCGCAATAACAGTGACCCCCCCACGGCTTTAAGAGCGGATGCCGGTGCATCCTCTCAAACCCGCCAGACAGGAAATTCCAGGTTCTCTAGGTACGACGGGCCAAGGAAAAGTCAGTTTCCAACAAAATTTTCAAACAACGAAACAAACAAGAAACAAAAATTGTTTCATCTGGTGGCCGTAGACGAAAAGGAGGGAGAAGATGCCTCCAATGAACAAAAAGATTCGACAATTGACCAACTAAATTTTACAATGGGAGCCTCGTGTCCGGCGTACCATATTTAGAGTACGTCACTCAGGGTCAAGGTATATTAGAGTTCTTAGTTGACACCGGCGCAAATAAAAACTACATTAGCGAGCGCGTAGCCTTAAACACTACCCCAGTGGAAAAACCATTCCATGTAATCTCGGCGGGGGGTAGAATCAAAATCGACAAGAAGGTTTGCGGAAACTTTTTTCAGTTTGTTGGTAGGGATCTGCCGACTACATTCTTTGTCCTTCCCGGTCTAGAATCATTTGACGGGATAATAGGGGATGATACTCTCTCAGAAATTAAAGCGGTGTTAGATAGGGAACTCAATACCCTCATCCTTAAACCAGACATCCTTCTGCCTCTTAAGCGAAAGACTGCGCAACAAGTTAACTCCATTAATATAGTCATCCCCCTTGACAACTATGTCACCGAACATACGAAAAGCAAGCTGTATGGAATACTAGAAAAGTACGAAACTTTATTCGGTCCAGTCGACCAATCCACGGAAATTCAAACCAACCTCCAGGCTGAGATAAAAACAGTAACCGAAAACCCCATCTACACCAAAAGCTATCCCTACCCCGTCAATATGCGTGGAGAGGTCGAAAGACAAATTCAAGAACTGCTTTCACAAGGCATCATCCGTCCGTCAAAGAGTCCCTATAACTCCCCCCTATGGATTGTCCCAAAGAAATCCGGCTCGGATGAAGAAAAGAAATACCGGATGGTCATTGATTTTAAAAGGTTAAACGCCGTAACGATTCCCGATACATATCCCATCCCGGACATCAACGGGACTATTGCCAGCCTTGGCGAAGCCAAATATTTTACCACACTGGATTTAACGTCAGGATTCCATCAAATCCCAATGAAAAAGTGTGACATCCCTAAAACGGCATTTTCCACCATGAATGGAAAATATGAATTCCTGCGACTTCCTTTCGGGCTAAAGAATGCGCCCTCTATCTTCCAAAGAATGATAGACGATGTCCTCAAAGAATTTATAGGTCGAATTTGTTTTGTATATATCGACGATATAATTATCTTCAGCAAGGACGAGGCCACCCATTTGGAGGACATCGAAACAATTCTTTTTAGACTACTAGACGCGGGACTCAAAGTTAACCTCAAAAAAACACAGTTTTTAAAAAGAAGCGTTGAATTTCTGGGTTATATAATAACCTCCGAAGGAATCCTGCCAGATCCTAAGAAAATAAATTCGATAAGAAATCTGTTGCCACCCTCAAATCTAAAAGAGCTCAAAAGTTTTTTAGGTTTAACTTCTTACTATAGGAAATTTATTCGGGACTACGCCAAAATCGCGAAACCGCTCACTAACCTCACAAGGGGTGAACACGCACAAGTTAAGGCTACGCAGTCCAAAAAAGTGCCAATATCACTAGACAGGGACGCCCTTAGGGCATTCGATGACCTTAAGGAAATGTTGACAACCTCAGAAGTCCTAACACTTCCCAACTTCGAAAAAACCTTTAACTTAACAACAGACGCCTCAGACTACGCTATTGGCGCGGTATTGTCGCAGGACTATGATGGTAGAGACAAGCCAATTGCGTTTATATCGAGAAGCTTAACAACCGCAGAGGAAGGGTACGCTACAAATGAAAAAGAGATGCTCGCCATCGTTTGGGCGTTAGACAATCTGCGAAATTACTTGTATGGTGCCAGGAAAATACGTATATTCACCGACCACCAACCACTAACTTTCTCCCTCAGCAATCGCAACTACAATGCTAAGCTGAAGCGATGGAAAGCCCGGATCGAAGAGTACAATTATGAACTTATCTACAAACCCGGAAAATCTAACGTCGTGGCTGATGCCCTTTCTCGTCTAAAAACCCAAGTAAACCAATTGACGGATTCAATGCCGCCCACATTCGAGGTCGGTAGTCAGAATGCAACCATGGGATCAGATTCCGATACAGTCCATAGCGCAGAACAGGACAACACAGACCTGATCCCCTTCGTGGAAGTACCACTAAATGTTTTCAGAAACCAAATTGTGTTCGGGGGCAGACTTCAAATCTACGAAGAACCGCACCCTGGACACTCACGCCACTACGTAGGGATAGAAAACATTAGTGAAAACGAACTAATTAGCATCTTGAAAGAAAAACTGAGCCCAAATGTCATCAATGGTATCAAAATACCGGAAGATCAGTTAGGTCTATTACAGAGAGTTTATTTAGACCATTTTACCAACTACAAGGTACGAATAGCGCAAACCCTTGTGGAGGACTTAAGAAATCCAGATAGTGTGTGTGAAGCAATAGCAAAGGAGCACAAGAGGGCTCACCGTAATGCCACGGAGAATAGGAAACAACTTCTTGAGCGTTGCTATTTTCCCAAGATGAGCAGTCAAATTAGGAAATATGTACTGGCTTGTGAGACGTGTAGACTCAGTAAGTACGACAGGCACCCCCATAGGCCAGAATTACAGGCTACACCAATCCCATCACGACCATGCGAGATCCTTCACTTAGATATATTCGAAATTCAAGGGGAAAAATTTTTAAGTTGCATCGATAAATTTTCTAAATTCGCAAAGCTTTTTCACATCAGAAACAAAGGAACCCTGCACCTTAGGCAAAAAATAGTGAAACTTCTGCACTATTTCACCACCCCTAGAATTTTAGTCACTGATAACGAACGCGGATTGATTAGCCCTGTTATACAAAGCTTGTTAGAATCTCTAGGAATTCAGCTTTACCGCACCCCAACTCAGAGGAGCGAGGTGAACGGCCAAATCGAGAGATTTCACTCTACGTTACTTGAAATTTTTAGATGCCTAAAGGCGGAGACTGAAGCCCTCAGGACCAAGGAACTTGTTATCATAGCTGTAGATCGCTATAATAATTCAGTCCACTCGGTAACGAACAAAAGACCAACAGACATATTTTTTAATCGCTCACAAGCCTCCAACTTCCAAGAACTCCTTGACCAGAGCAGAAAAATGAATAGCCAAATTAAAGCACTATTGAGGGAAAAGCAAATGGCTCAGATAAAAAGACACAATAAAAAAAGGATGCTACCGGAGCGTTATGACGAAAATGACGTCATATACGTGAAGGATAAGCAAATAAAGGGGAAGCAAAAACCTCTATACAAGAAAGAAATCGTTTCAAAAGACAATAAAGTTTCAGTCACCACACTTAGTGGGAAAAAAATTCATAAACTCCACATTAAAAATATAAAAAGAAGGGGACAAACTGCCCCCACACAATAAAACAAACAAACATACAAAAAACATGAAAAGAAATCATAAAAGATCTGGCACCAAGAGGGAGTTTATCTAACAAGAGCGGGCTTGTAAGTGGGACAAATCGTGCCTTAGTAGGCTCGTAGTGCCATCGAATTTGACAAATGGCTACACTACTTCCAAACGGGATTCTGGCGATCTCCCCATAGCTGGTTCGAGAAATGTTAACACCTCTGGTCCAGGAGAAAAAAGAAAAATTTGAGCTTATGCGCCTAATCCGCTAAGCAAATATTTATTTAATTCTCTGCGCCTAATCCGTAGATGAAACAGAAAAAATTTGAGCTTATGCGCCTAATCCGCTAAGCAAATATTTATTTAAATCTCTGCGCCTAATCCGTAGATGAAACAGAAAAAATTTGAGCTTATGCGCCTAATCCGCTAAGCAAATATTTATTTAATTCTCTGCGCCTAATCCGTAGATGAAACAGGAAAAAATTTGAGCTTATGCGCCTAATCCGCTAAGCAAATATTTATTTAATTCTCTGCGCCTAATCCGTAGATGAAAAAGAAAAATTTGAGCTTATGCGCCTAATCCGCTAAGCAAATGAATATTTAATTCAGAAGGAAAACAAAAAAAAACCTAAGCTTATGCGCCTAATCCGCTAAGCAGAAATAAAACAAATTTTAACAAAAACCAAATAAAAATAAAATTAAAATATTAATCCAATGAAAAAGGATACAAAAAAAAGACAACCAAAATTTTTCACCTTTTAATTTTCCTAATTTTTTGTTCCCTTTTTATTTTTGCAACCCTTTGTAATAACAGTATAAAGCAAAACTTTAAATTTTATTTTAATCTTCCCCACTAATCATAATTTGTAACCCACCGACACATTAACAAATTAACATCGCTAGAAAGGCGAAAATCCTAAACTAAAACAGTAACGCTAGTTTAATGATAATCAATCTAATCTTAAGAATTCCGCTTACTAATAATACTTTCCTACTATCAATAACATTTTTTTCTTTTTTATTAAATAGATAACCGTAACTTAGTACTTAGAACATAACAACTACTAACTACATTAAATTAGAATTAACATCTTGCGTTGCAGATTCCCACTGCTGGCATCAGCCATCAGCGCACTACACATATTCAACTACAAGGCCCCAATAATAACCATCCAGAGCGGGGATGGGTGGATCATAGGGGGCTCATTCAAACTCATACACGTCATCGACCTACAAAAGTACACCACGATGGTGACTCAAATGGATAAATTAGCAAGTAATCTAATCAAACGAACCGACGAGCAACTCTTAGCCCAGCACTACATCAACCAAACACTCGAACGACTCGAAGAGTTGATGGGAAGCACAAGCAAGACTAGAGTCACCCGATCCATTGACTGGATTGGGTCAGCATGGAAATGGCTGGCAGGATCGCCTGACGCAACAGATTGGAATAACATCCTCCACAGCCAAAACCAGATAATAGCGAACAACAACCATCAATATAAGGTCAATAGAAAGCTATTCACAACCACCGAAGAAGTATTGAAACGAATTGAAGAAGTGGTGAACCGCACCAACTACGTAGTAAAGGAAACAGAAGGAATCGAATTCGAGCAAAGCGCACTTCGCAACATTGTCCTCATTCGTGAAGAGGTCAATGAATTTGTGCGAGCATGTCAATTGGCAAAGCGAGGAATTGTTAATACCAACTTGCTAGACATAGACGAAGTGAACCAAATCCTATCCGAAACAGAAACCCTCCCATACCAGAATGTAATTGAGGCAATCGAATATGGCCAACCATCGGTCCTCACAAACGGGACACTTCTACTTTACGTCCTATCGATGCCGAAAGTGACGGCCAGTAAATACAATCTTCTGATTACCCGCGCTGGAATCTACGCTGGTAAACAAGTGGACTTACCGTTCGACAGAATGCTGGTCAATCAAGAGGAGACATACGGGTTGACGAAGGATTGCATGGTTATCGGCTCATCCACAGTATGCAGCTCCGAGTCCTTGATTGCGCTGGAAGAAAACAGCTGCCTGCCACGACTCTTAAAAGGTGGGGCTGCTAGTTGTCAATTTATTAGACGAAACGGATCCCGTATAGAGCTGGTAAACGAAAACACCATTTTCATTTCAAACTACCAGGGCATAATAAGGAGCAACAATGCCACAATTACTATTAATGGCACATACGTAATTCAATTCAACAACGAGTCAATCAAGATTGGCGATCAGGAATTTTCCAGCAATGAAGCTGTTACCGCACACGCCCTCCCAGCCGTACTTTCTAACATAAAAAACCATACCATGAAAGTCAACTTGGAGTACATCCACGACATCACAATGGAGAATGTTAAGTATCTAGGCTATGTCAATGAAAAAATCAATTTTTCTATCGTTACAGAAGCTATCTCGATTTGCGCAATAGCCCTTATTGCCGGAACACTGTGGAGATGTTACACAAAGAAACTAGACCTTCCACCGGTTCAAATTCCAACGCATTGGACGGGAAACATTAGCATAAATAGGACCCCCAAAGGCAAATCTGCACCTGAATTTTATCGCTCAGATCCTAGCCTGCCAGTCACAAGCGTCAGTACTAAATCATCACCAGAAGACCGCAATCACTCCTTACAAAATTTCTCCCCCTCACGCTTTTCGACATTTGATCTACGAGACGCAGATCTTTAAAGGGGGAGGAGTTACACGCATAGGTACCATAATACGGCACACCCTACGATCACGTTGATAAGCATGTGACTTATTTAGTTCAACAGAATAAGTCGCTGACGCGGCACACGCGCAACCATCGATCAGGTCACCTTACATTAGTTATGGGAATCGCACGCTAAGCATTTCCTGTTTACACAAGCGAGCAGTTCTGGGTAAAGCATGGGAACTGCAATGTAAACATTTTAGTTAATCTAAGAAGTTATTTAAGTAAGTTACAACGTATGTTGAGGGCAGTAGTTAATTAGCGTGCAAGTGGCACGAATAAAGAAGTTGTGACGTTAATCTGAAATCGTTCTTTCTTTCTTTTCACAAGTATCGGAGGACAGTGAGTTCCTCCGC
>JARSSU010035378.1:0-24756 GCA_029619165.1 Eurosta solidaginis
GCGAAATTTTTTCGAACATGGAAAGGGGGTCCCACGACCCCTTCGAATATTACTTTTTAAGAATTTTTACACATTATAACTTTACGTATACTGACCTTCACCAATATTACAAACTCAATGGGTGAAATAAGTCGAGGGCTTACAAAGTGATGGTTTTCTCTCTCTGGTTTTCGTAATTTCGGGACTATTAGGGGATCATTTGAGGACATTTCGGCATCATTTCTGGATAGTTTTTGGGATCCGTGCGGGATCCCGTCGGGGTAATTTCTGAACTTTTCGGAGATTGTTTCGGGATTATTTTGGGCCCTTCCAAGATCATTTCTGGATGGATTTCGAGATCTGTCCGGGATCCCGTCAGGGTCATTTAGGAGTCCGTTCGAAATACCGTCAGGGTCATTTCGGGACTATTAGGGGATCATTTGAGGACCTTTCCGCCATCATTTCTGGATAGTTTTCGGAATCGGTCTGGGATCCCGTCTGAGTCATTTCAGGACTTTTCGGGACTAATACGGGATCATTTTGGGACCCTTCCGGAATCATTTCTGTATGGTTTTCACGATCAGTCGTGGATCCCCTAAGGACCCTTCCTGGATATTTCCTGGATGGTTTTTGAGAACCGTCCGGGAGCCCGTCAGGGTCATTTCGGAACTTTTTCGGGATCATTTGGTACCCTTCAGGCATCATTTCATTGTGGTTTTCTGGATAAGTCTAGAATCGTGTCGCTGTCATTTCGGGTTTTTGGGACTATTCCGGGAACTTTTGGAGACCCTTTCGTGGCATTTCTAGATGGTTTTCGGGATCTGTCCGCGATAGCGTCGGGGTCATTTCGTGGATTTTTCTGGATAATTTCGGGATATTTGGGGATCCTATCAGGTTATCAGCTCATTTAGTTCTTTTTTTACTCAATTACAAAAATAAAATGTATTAGACAGAAACATCTTTTTAAACAGATAACTTGATAAGCAGGTAACGTGAATATCCCATATATTTAATTTTCTCCTTGCGGACGGGGCCGCGGGTAAAGGCTAGTTTACTCATATAATCAAGCGGATATGAAAGTACTATGTTCTGCCACTGTTAGGTTGATGGCTGTTAGGAATTGCTCGACCTCACTCACATATACTACATCAATCTAATTTTTCATAAAAATTGAATGAGTAAAAGTATGACGCTGGCAACTTTCAGGCTGATTTCTGGCAGGTACTTGAAAACTGAACGTGGTTGCTGGTAGCCCGGCCAGTTTAATCCTAACCTAACCTTTCAATAATGTGGCAACACTATCGAACATTAAAGTATGTGAGTGAACTGCCCTGATATAGTAACCAGCTTGGGAACACACGACACACACAACAGAATGTGGCTGTGCAATTACTCTGAAAAACAGAATAATCACAGTCCCGTGAACTACTGCAAGTGTGAACTATAAGCTGTGCAATGCTACGGAAGCTCTGTACTTTTAATTTAATGGAATTTTGAGTTAGCTATTGTTTTGTTTTTGAAACAAATGAGTTTTAAATAGATTAGGTAAGCATATGCAGAACCACGGCCTCCCATGCAAACTCATTACGTAACAACTTTTGAAAGCAAAATAATGCCATGAGATGGAGGATGAGCTATAATTTTCAGCCCAGTTGTATCAATTGCTAATGGTACCTTTCACCTTTAGTTGTTATGTTTTTGAAAATTGCAGACAGTAGGCTGCACGTAATATCTGCGTCTGATTATGAAACGATAACAGAAGAGCTTCATCGGCGGCCCGCTGCAGGAGGCTCGAAGTAAAGTAGGCGGTGAAATTTACAAAGCATTTGTACGATATTTTCAGTTCCAACAGGGGCTACTATTTCAGGAGTAACCCTTTAAAGGCAGGTACTTGCTTTCTTTGCTAATTTCAGTTTCAATTTGAGACATTCTGTCCTGCTAAGCTCATTAATTCTTAAAAATCTCATTTCATTTTATTTTATTGAATCCATTGCTTCGTTGCGATTTAGCCTTATGTAAAAGTATTTGCAAAGAAATGGAAGCATTGGATAATATTACACTTTGCAGATTTTCCTCTACACACCTCTTCTCTTTATAGCTTTACTGTCGCTATTACTATCACAAGTTCACTTCTTTTTCTTTTCCAAATTTCTCTTCCATGTTTTCCTTTTTATTATCTTCCAACCCCTTTTTTGCATAATTTCGCTATCTTTTTACCGGCCCTCTTTACTTTTCACCTCTTTTCTGCTCATTCTCTTTTACTTTGCCATCCCGGGGACCCTATGGCTGCCAGCAAAGCTAGCCCTGACTTGTGTTTGTGTGGGATTATGTCGCTCCGCAGTGAGCCTAACTGAACAAGTCTTGACATTTTGATCTGTATTTATTTTCATACTTCTTTATAATTATTACTTTCAGTAAATAACTAATTGTTGTTTTCTGACTTCTAAACTGATTCTGTTTCTAAACTTGCACGTATGCATACCCAGCACCATGACCATACAACATTAACATAATTAGACTATCGCACAGTTCACATAACTACAGACGGATAGGCCAAAGTCGGCAAGCTGAAGGCCTACTTTCGATATTTGATTATTTTCTCGTGCAGGTTTTTTTATACTCAGCTGAGCAGAGCTCACAGAGTATATTAATTTTGTTCGCATAACGGTATCCCGTAACAGCATAAACTAATCGAGATAGATATAGACTTCTATATATCAAAATTATCTGGGCGAAAAAAGAAATTCATTTAGCCATGTCCGTCTGTCCGTCCGTCAGTCCGTCTGCCCATGAAAACGATAACTTGAGTAAATTTTGAGGTATCTTAATGAAATTTGGTATGTAAGTTCCTGGGCACTCAGATCGCTATTTAAAATGAACGAAATCGGATTATAACCACGCCCACTTTTTCGACATAGAAAATTTCGAAAAACCGAAAAAGTGCGATAATTCATTACCAAAGACGTACAAAGCGATGACTCTTGGTGGGTGGGTTGACCTTATGACGCAGAAGAGAAAATTAGTAAAATTTTGGACAATGTGCGTGGCACAGCCCACTTTTAAAAGAAGGTAATTTAAAAGTTTTGCAAGCTGTAATTTGCAGTCGTTGAAGATATCATGATGAAATTTGGCAGGAACGTTACTCCTATTACTATATGTGTTCTAAAAAAATTAGCAAAATGGGATGCCGAACACGGCCACTTTAAAAACAATTTTAAAAGTCAAATTTTAACAAAAAATTGAATATCATTACAGTATATAAGTAAATTATGTCAACATTCAACTCCAACATTTGTCTCCAAAGCTCTCAGCTGGATATGTAATATTTGATTACACCCGAACTTATCCTTCCTTACTTGTTTTAATTGAAAATAATACCAACAACTACCTTTTGGGGTTCAGTTATTAGATAGTAGAAATGCTTCTCTTTAATCCTGTAAGTTGTAATTGGGCCGAGTCTGCGCCTTTTTCGAATTACTTAGGCGATTTTGTTCAAAAAGTCCAAGTTGTCTATCTATGCTAGTCTATTTCTGATGATGCAGTTATTTTACTGCCTGTTATGTGAACAAACGATTCTAAGTTTGTATGTGAGCCTACTATCAGTAGATGGTTTCACAAGAATTTCTGCTCTTTAGAATGCATGACCATTGGTGATGCCTTTTTGTAAGCTACTTTTAGATGACAAAAAAAAAGAAGAAAAGAAGTGTTACTGGATAGTCGGGTATTAAATACCAGGAAACACAAGTCAAAGCTAGACAAAAAGGATTGTTGGTTTTGATTTGTTTGCATCAGGCATGCTTAACCAACGAACCGATATCATTTCGTTACGATAATTAACGTTAATAAACGAAACAAAGTCATTTCGTTTCGTTTATTAACGTTAAAAACTTCAAATTAACGAAATGATTTCGTTTCGTTTCTGCCATATCAAAACGGAATCAAATCGTTTATGTTCATTATTAATTTCAAAACTATGCTGGCAAAGCTGATTGATGGCGGAGTCATTAAAGGTGAAAGCAATAGCCAAGCTGATTGCAACTTTTCTCATGAATTTTGACAGTACGAACATTTCTCAGAGTGTTTTTGACATTACCACCAACGAATTACACAAACAAATTATATGGAGTTTGTGTGTGTATGTGCGCTCGTTGTTACCACCTTACGGCTTCACCATGGCTATAGCATTTCCAGCACAATTCAAACATAAAGTATCACGTTTTTGTTAACGTTTTTAACGTTAACGAAAGCTTTTCGTTTCGGTTAAAAACGAGATACAATTTATCTTGATAATTTCTTTATCGATAGTATTTCGAAGTGTTTCAACGGAAACGGTGGAAATTTTTTGATAAACGATTAGCTTAACGTTAAGGTGCATCCCTGGTTTGCATGTACGCTTATGCTCAAACTGGATACAACACATATGAACAGTTAAATTAGCTTTAATGCCGCTATCTTTATCCCCCTTGTAAATGGTTGTGTGTACACATTTGCATTAGGAGATTTACCCTAGTCACCCTAGTATAAATTAAATTAGCAGTTGTAACCAACAAGCGTGTTTGCAGTGATGTTGATGAGCCCTATTATAATAAAAATAGTACATCTAGTCATATATATAGTAATATAATACATCTTGTTTGAGTCTTAAAAAAAATCAACAAACTTGGAAAAGATTTAAGCCAAGCTTCTCTTCCGATTTGCGTCGTGCTTTTTTCTGTTTTTCCTACAAATTGGCGGGACGGTAGTTGTAAGATATATGGGGCAACCCCGATTAGAGAAACTTTTCTCTAATTCAGTGTGTTCCTTAGTATTTGATGGTGTATTTACCGTTACCCTAGGACCTTCGGTTTGGTACGGGGAGCAGGGTATCGCCCCGACCACGGCGGCCCCCACAATATAAATAAGCTTACCTTTAAACAAAATGGTGACAATTTCTTCAAAAGGGAAGTTAAAAAACGGACCATCAATCGCCCTAGAGATTGTCAGATTTAGAGTTTCATCATTGGTTTTGTTCTTGCATTTTTGCATACCCAAGTTGTTTGCAATCGATGCCGAAACCGTTTTAAATGGTCTTTAAATGATGCTGATCTGATCAGGAATTCAATCTAAAAGTTACTCCGGAAGAGTCCTGATATTGTAATGAGAACAAATTTGAAATGATCGCGGGGTAGTCCCGAATAGATTCCGGGAAAGTCTTGAAATAAAAGGCTGAAATATAGTCTAAAATAGACCTGGAGTGATAGAGTGTGTCGCAATATGGTCGGACGAGTGCCCGACGATTGGAATCTAAGTGTTCTTTGCCCACTCCCCAAGAAAGGGATACTGCAAACTGCGCCAACTATCGCGGAATCAGCCTTCTTAATATAGCAAATAAGGTCCTTTCAAGTGTATTGCGAAGCATTGAAGCCCTCCCTGAACCGTCTGATTGAACTTTATCACAATGCGCCAAATCTTGGAAAAAAGCCTCGAAAAAAGAATCGACACACATCACCTCTTCGTCGATTTTACAGCCGCCTTCGACAGCACGAAAAGGAGGTGCCTATATGCCGCTATGCCTGAATTTCGTCTCCCCGCTAAACTTATACGGCTGTGTAAAATGACGTTGACCAACACCATCAGCTCAGTCAGAATTGGGAAGGACCTCTCCGAGCCGTTCAAATTTAAACGAGGTTTCAGACAGGGTAATTTGATGCTGGAGAAAATTATGCTAGCTGCAGAACTTAGCGCCCTGGAATAATATTCTATAAAAGCGTGCAATTACTGGCATATGCTGATGACATTGATATCATTGGCCTAATCACCAACGCCGTTAGTTCTGCTTACTCCAAACAGGAAAAAGAAGCGGTAATGATGGGTTTGATGGTGAATGAGGACAAAATGAAGTACCTGCTGTTATCGAGCAAAGATTCAGCGCATATGAGCCTTGGCAACCACGCTATTGTTGGCAGCCATAATTTCGAAATAGGAAAAAACTTCATTTATTTGGAAACCAGCATTAACACTAGCAACAACATCAGCTCTGAAATCTAGCGAAGAATCACTCTTGCCAATAAATGCTACTTTGGATTAGGTAGGCAATTGAAAAGTAAAGTCCTCTCTCGGCAAACGAAAATCATACTCTACAAGTCATTTATCGCGCCTGTCCTCTTATATGGTGCAGAAGCGGCTCTGGGAGTGTTCGAGTGAAAAGTTCTTCGAAAGATTTATGGACCTCTACGCGTTGGCGATGACGAGTACCGAAGAAGATTTAATGATGAGCTGTACGAGCTGTAAGCAGACATCAACAGAGTTCAGCGAATTAAAACGCAGCGGCTGCGCTTGCCAGGCCTTTTTATGCGAATGAAAGACGACGCTCCGGAAAGAGAGTGTTTCTATCGGAACCCACCTATAGAAACAGAGGAAGAGGGCGGCCCCCACTCCGCTGGAAGGACCAGGTGGAAACGATTTAGACTCTCTTGGTGTGACCAATTGGCGCCGGTTGGCAAAGAAAAGAAGCGACTAGAGCGCCTTGTTGGACGGCCATAACCGTTTGAACGGTTAAGCGCCATTTAAGTAGGTAAGTAAGTAAGATAGAATGTGTCCCGAAAATAGTTTAAAACTATGCATGAGCGATTTTGGCCGCCCGCTAAGCACTGCTACAACAACAACAACGCCAGCTATCCGTGTTTTTCACTAACTGACGCCAATTGGGATAACGAAGGGAGACAAACTTCTAAACTGCGGTGTTTCTTGGCCGGAGCGTCATCGTCAATTCGCTTAAAATGACCTAGTTATCGAAGACTTTGGGATTTAGTCCTCATATCTGCGTAAAACTCATGCGGCTCATTATAAATAATATCTCCTTTGATACTCACCGCCGATATTGCGGACTTTACGGATTTATGGTCCACTTAGGGAGAACATTTCTCTCGAACAGCCCAAGAGCCATCTTATCTTCCCTCGACACTGCCATTGACTCCTAGCCACACATCAGGACAGTAAGAATGTGAATTTTGTCAATTGTCTACTCAGTCCGAAGTGGAACAGAAAATTTCGTCATTCTCTCTGTAACCCAATGGACTCACTCTCATCAATATATGTAATTCTACAAGAAATTCCGGCATAAGCGTAAGCGCAGAAAGCATTTGGTGTCTCGTGGTGGTTTCTCGAACAGTTTTGCACTGGATCTATACAAACATGCTCGATTTTTCGTTGTTTCCTGTTTTATGCCCTGCACTTATAAAGACAACAAGTTTTTGAAAGATTCGAAAGGAGTTTGAGGCACTTTATTGGTTGTATTTGTATTTGTATTTGTATTTTATTAAATTTTTTCCTAACACAACAATTTGACAAAATTATTTTATAGTGCTAGTCAGAACAGTGACAGAACAAAGGCGAAAATTCAAAAAATGTTTCAATAACTTAGATAAACAATAGATAATTTGTAAAATAAGACTTAATGGTTACAATAAATTTTAAAGAGCTTAGCCTAGGGACACAGAACAGAAATAGGAATAAAGGGGACATTGCAAGGGTAGGTAGTACAGTAATAATATTAGGTTCTATACTTTGAGGAAATAGGAGGTGGCAAGAAAAACGGATAGAAGATCAGTAAAGAGAGTCAGTTGAAGAAGGAGAGGTGAGTCAATTAAAGAACAAGATTAATTCTTTTTTGAAATGCAGTGCATTACTTATTTGTCTTATTCTGGCTGGAAGGGAGTTCCAAAGACGGATCGAAGTAACGAAGAATTGGCGTTCAGAAATTAGCATACGGTGTTTAACATGTGCAAGAACCATTGTCCTCGTAGAATGAAGAAATTGAAGCCTTCGATATAGGTAATAAGGCTCCTTCGTGTAGATTATCTTATGCAAGGTAATAAGTGTTCTAAACTTTAAAAGGTTGTCAAAAGAAATGTCTAGCAACTTTGCAGAATAACAGGAAACGTGATCAAGTCTATTCAGCCCGTAAACGTATCTAGCAATGTTATTGTAGGCAACATTAAGCTTCTTTTTACTCACAGCATCACAGTTAGAAAAAATCTCACAGCCGTAGAGGAGCGTAGGTATTAAGTACGCTTTGGATAAAAGTATTCGAATATGTAGCGGAGTGAAATACTGTGTCAACCACAGTGTACGGAGCATACCGTACACTTCTCCTACGGTTCTAAAGATATGGTCTCTCCAGGACAATGTTTTGTTAAAAACTATGCCAAGATTTCTTGCCGTGTCAACATATTCTATAACAGAATTTTCAAACATAATATTGTTTAAGCCATTTGTAGCTAGCAGCTTTCTACGGATAACAATGCACTTCGACTTTCTAGGATTTAGACATAAACCATTCATGGAAGCCCATACACCTATTTGACTAAGGTCTTGATTCAAGTTACTTATACATAAACTCATACAATCGACAGGACAGCACGTATACAATTGAACATCGTCAGCATAGATGTGGACGTGGTTGCGCTATGTTTTCTCTTCGGCTGGGCATTCGATAATATAACGCACCTAATACCACGTGTTTTGCTATCGAAGGTAATAACTGTGATCGCAGCTTTGTGAATTAGAGACATGTTGTTAGAAACTACCATCAAAGTGCTGTCCGGTGGATATTGGCTTGAAAGAGAGGGGGGAAGAGTTTTCCTTCTACGCACTTTTAACTGCTATCTCTTTCCGCTTGGACAGCCAGCCGCACTAAAAATTTTTCTTGACTTATTTCAAATTTCAACGAAAGAGTTTCAGTTAACAGCAGAGCACCGATTGCTGCGCCGATTTTGTATGAGTGCCTAAAGCTACTCAGGAATCATTTTCTGCTGACCTTTGTTGTAAATGTAACCAAAAAAGTGGAAAAATTCTGTGGAATCAACAGAGAGGAAAAACAAGCATGAAAGGAATGCCCTTTCCAAAAAACAAAAAAATCGAAAATATTGAAAACGAAAATCAAGCGAAGGGACATTTTTTATTAACTCAAATGTAGAGGAATGTGCCAAGCGATGAAAAATAAAAATACAACTCACCCAAAGGATTGCCCCGTCGTGTTAGGATCCTCTCAAAAATATAAGTGCACAATAATATAAGAGACTACATACCGAACTGTTTAAACAGGTAGTTGAAGAACTAGAAGATCCCGCTGTATGCAAAATATGGTCACAAGCTCGAAGATTGGAACTTGAGCGTGCTTTTATCCATACACTAAATAAGCGATTCCGCAAAGAGCAGAGTTTATCTTGAAATCCAAATTTCTTAATATCGGCAAGGCCTTGGATATGGTCAGTCTATTCTTGGAGAGAAATAGAGTCCACTTTCGGTGAATAAAAATGATGCTGTAAGTTAAAGACTGCAAGTCCTTTTTGATTAAAAAAATATTAAAAGGGCCAACTTGCCCACACAAAGAAAACAAGAGAATTAAACTTGAACAATCTTTATTTCACAAACACTTAGCACTAACACACAATAGCAACTGCCCTGTAATTCTAACTTAACTGCTATTTATACTTTATCCACCCTTTTGCTGCGCAGGGCTGAGAATTCAGTTCGACCGTGATCGAGCGTGGCCTTGACTTCCCACGGTTGGTTATTTCGTTGAGTTCCGAAATGCTTTGATTTCGCAACAGTTCAATAAGTGGAATTTGCTGACGGCGCAATTAACTAACTGTGGGAATGGTTCGATGACATCGACAGGTGATATGATCTACCTGTTGAAAGTGCTGATGATATATCTGGGTGACAAATACCGATGTGTGGAAAGTTGCTTACGCAGCGCACGTGTATTAGCCAGTTGTGGGAATGTGTTGCGGCTGAATGTGTTAACTCTTCCCTCATCAAAGATCTGCGTCTCGCAGATTTGGCGACTGATTTGGCGACTCTTGTTGCCTACCTCGAAAGCTTCTGTTTAGCAGTGATATTTTGAGCTCAGGAATTTTTTTACTTGACGTTAGCTTCCTCCAAATTGCCCATATGACGATCATGACCAGAATGAATTTTACAATTTTGGAGGACATCACTAGGTTTGTCTTCTTTCCAAGAAATCGCATGTGCTTAATGTTGCTTGCAGTCATTTCGTGAACAAGATTGATGTCCACTGCTAGGGTCTTATTCCTGATGTTGGTTAGAACGGGTGGTAGGAGCTGATTCGCTGAGCTAGTTGTGCTCCAGTAAGTTCGGTTGTTAATTGTGACGGACTCATTGTTCATCTGTAATACAAAAGAGCCAAGGACATGATTCAAAGTTTTACCTGACCCTATGCTTCCATTGAAACTGTTGAGGTAAATTGTGTCTTCCTTGATGACTTCGATCGAGGACTCGTTGCATGTAAGGTAACGACAACTGGCTTCTCCCACTTTAATGAGCCGAGGTAAACAATCCTCTTCCGCTAATAACTCTAACGACTTTTGTTCGCAAATCATAGCTGCGGTAAGATGCAAGCAGCTTCTTTTGACGCCATATGTCTGCTGTTTGTTCACCAGGATTGTTGGGTAATTCAGTTCCACTTTATGCCCATGTTGAATTACAGCTCGAGCGATAAGATGATTATATCTTGATTCCATTACTTTCGGCATTGACAACACGTATATTAAAGGGAGCCGTTGGTATAGATTGAGAGCTTGCTGTATTCGATGGCCTCGATCACATTGCTGTAGGGGAGGAGTTCAATCTCGCTGATGAGTTGATTACCCTCTTCCTTACTTAATAGGTTGGTGTTTACCACGCCAGCTTTGGCCATTTGGCAAGCGCGAGTGCCTTATTTGAGGATCATAATCATGCCTTGAATTTCTTTTAGGATTTGGCCCAACCTTGTGCGTCCTTTGACGTCGTTTGTTACAGAGACGACTGCGTTGATCATCTGCAATAACTCGTGAGCCGTTTTAAATATTTCAGAATTTACCTGATATTGTTGCTCATTGTTGTTTATAAGGGTGTCTTGCCTTTGATGGACCTGATCCCAATCGGTTGCATCTGGCGAGCCGGCTATCCATTTCCACGACGACCCGATCCAATTGATCGAACGTTTTGTTCTGGTCATTTCACAGCCTCTCAAATCTCGAAGGTGCGCCTTTATCTTTGATAGCTGGTAGTTTAGCGTATTGTTCGTTGAATCGGTTTCATTTAGGTTGATGATAGCGTTTTCTAGTCGGCCAAGAATTTTGTCGCATTTTCCCAGATCCATTGTATGAATAAGCTTAAAACTTCCATCTATGATCCATCCGTATCCATTGCGTATCGTTACAATAGGTGACTCGATGTTGAATAGATCGTAAGCTAGCGCAACAGAGCAGAAGTGGATGCTGTGGGTTTAAATTATGTTTTCGTTAGCTTACTTCTAAATGTTACCCCCAATAAATTCTTATACCTAGGCTAGTAAGATTATTATAATAAGATATAATAATTAACATTTCAGAATTTTGGTCTTTATGATTTACTTGTTACAAAAGTTTTCAAAGTTTCTTATTTGTTGTGCACTTTTACATATGTTTTGCATGCTTGTAATGTAGGTAGAGGCAATTGCTTTAATTAATAGTTTTACAATCTTTTAGTCTTGCTAAATTAAGTGTAAAAGCTAATGCCTTTTTATTTTATTTTGTTTTTCTTTGGGAAGGGATTCATTGGATTTGTTAATTTCGCTGGGGTGGTTACATTCATTTGGTTCATTGGGCTTATGGGATTCATTAGGTTCATTGGATTAGACACAGGAAGGTCATGGTTGATGGAAAGGATGTAAATTGGTTAGTGATTAGTACTCGTTAGTATTTTCTTATTAGTAATTATACTCAGCTGAGCAGAGCTCACAGAGTATATTAACTTTGTTCGCATAACGGTAATCCGTAACGGCGTAAACTAATCGAGATAGATATAGACTTCTATATATCAAAATGATCTGGGCGAAAAAAGAAATTCATTTAGCCATGTCGGTCGGTCCGTCCGTCCGTCCGTCCGTAAACACATAACTTGAGTAAATTTTGAGGTATCTTAATGAAATTTGGTATGTAAGTTCCTGGGCGCTCATCTCAGATCGCTATTTAAAATTACGAAATCGGACTACAACCACACCCACTTTTTCGATATCGAAAATTTCGAAAAACCGAAAAAGTGCGATAATTCATTACCAAAGACGGATAAAGCGATGAAACTTGGTAGGTGCGTTGACCTTATGACGCGAAATAGAAAATTAGTAAAATTTTTGACAATGGGCGTGGCACTGCCCACTTTTAAAAGAAGGTAATTTAAAAGATTTGCAAGCTGTAATTTGGCAGTCGTTGAAGATATCATGATGAAATTTGGCAGACACGTTACTCCTATTACTATATGTGTGCTGAATAAAAATTAGCAAGATCCGATAACGAACACGCCCACTTTAAAAAAAATGTCTTAAAGTCAAATTTTAACAAAAAATTTAATATCTACAGTATATAAATTATGTCAACATTCAACTCCAGTAATGATATGGTGCAACAAAATATAAAAATAAAAGAAAATTTCAAAATGGGCGTGGCTATGCCCTTTTTCATTTAATTCGTCTAGAATACTTTTAAGGCCATAAGTCGAACAAACATTTACCAATCCTTGTGTTTGGAAGGGGCTTAGATTCTAGGACGGTAACTGTTTTCTGTGAAAATGGGCGAAATCGGTTGAAGCCACGCCTAGTTTTTATACACAGTCGACCGTCTCTCCTTCCGCTCGGCCCCTAGCACGATAACTTGAGCAAATATCGATATATCTTTACTAAACTTAGTTCACGTACTTATCTGAACTCAATTTCTCTTGGTATAAAAAATATTCGAAATCCGACTATGACCACGCCCACTTTTTCGATATCGAAAATTACGAAAAATGAAAAAACTTCCATAATTCTGTACCAAATATGAAAAAATAGATGAAACATGGTAATGGGATTGATTTATTGAGGCAAAATACAACTTTAGAAAAAAACTTTGTAAAATTGGTGTGACACTTACATATTAAGTAGAAGAAAATGAAAGTTCTGCAGGACGAAATCAAAAGCCCTTGGAATCTTAGCAGGAATACTGTTCGTGGTATGACATATATAAATAAATTAGCAGTTCCCGAAAGATATGTTCTGGGTCACCCTGATCCACATTTTGGTCGATATCTCGAAAACGCCTTCACATATGCAACTAAGGGCCACTAACTTTTAAAACCCTCATTAATACCTTTAATTTGGTACCCATATCGTACAAACACATTATAAAGTCACCCCTGGTCCACCTTTATGGCGTTATCTCCAAAAGTCGTCCACCTGTAGAACTATGGCGCACTCCCTTTTAAAATAGTCTTTAATACCTTCCTTTTGAAACCTATGTCATACAAAGATATTCCAGGGTTACCCTAGGTTCATTTTACTAAATGGTGATTTTCCCTTATTTTGTCTCCAAAGCTCTCAGCTGAGTATGTAATGTTCGGTTACACCCGAACTTAGCCTTCCTTACTTGTTTTGTTTGCTTTTTTGTTAGTTTTTTAGTTTTTGTTGGGACCGCTTTCCTCTTTTTTTTATTTTTTCCTTTTTGTTTGTATATTCCAGGAGGAGTGGTGTATAATATTAAAATTTCTTTAAGCATTATTTGCTCTCAGATATGTTTTTCAAAAAAAAATTTCATTGCATTGGAATATAGGCGTTTTTACTGGGCTGATGGAAGGTTCGTGTTGTTCCCTTTTAGCCTTAGGCCAAGTTTATGATCGAGCGTAATCGCATGACGCGATGCGACGAGAAACGCTCCATCGATTGTTACATTTTCTCTATCGTTATCGCTGGCGATTAAGTGTTTATAGTAGAGCGAAATCGCAAGCGATAGAATGTTTAACATTATAAATCAACATCTTTTTATTCACGTTGTGGCAGTGTAGAGAAAGCAGCATGGGTGCATTAACTCGTAAAATTTTATTATTAGAAAATAGCTATTTGTTATGAAAAAAATATCAAGTGCATCCAATCGCTATTGTGGTAATCTGCATGACGCAAATTCCACAAATACTGCTTGTCACGTACCTTTTCAATAAAAACATCCAAATTGTTTCGCTAATTTCGCTCAACTGAATCAAAATATTTTGGTTGCAAATTTTCGTCGCTTTTGTCGCTTGTAAATGCTCAATTCGCTTTACGCTAAATCGCTTTGTCATAAACATCTCCATATGAACTAATATAATTTATCGCTAGCAGCGATTCTCGTCGCATCGCGCGATGCGATTACGCTCGATCATAAACTTAGCCCTAAGCGTTAATGATTGCAAATTACCTACTCATGGTACGAGTGACTTCACATTAACTAAAGCGATAGAGACCTCCTTGTGGGGTTGAACCACTTTATTGAGCTTTTTACACCTTCTCAACTACAGGATAGAACTTGCATCCCGGACCATCGGAAAGGGGATCTGTGCACGAGTTTGCCTTTTGATCAATGTTATCTCAGACGTTCTTGACGTCAATTTTGTTGAATTTTTTACCGTTTTCAGTTACAATAGTTGCATTTATATTTTCTGCAACATGTTCTTGCTTGTATATTGGCTTATGTTTGCCTTTTATTTGTTTATTGGCTATAAATAGGCCATCCCCGGATTCAAAGTTTCGGGGCTTTGTACGACGTGTATTAAGCCTAGAATTGCTTGTTTCCTGCTCATGCAATAACAAGGCTTTTATATTTTCGTGGGTTGTCTCCATAAAATTTGCCAAATTTTTATAGGTTATTCTAGCTGTTCTATTAAAAAATATATCAACCGATTTTTTCATAGTTACAGAGTGTATAGAGTTATTATATCTGTCCACAGCGATGGACACTCATTCCTTTGGAGAAAGTCTACAGCGATGCATCGCTATATCTCAATTATAGTTGAGTGTAGTCTTTCTAGCTGCCCGTTTGCCTCACTTCGCTGTGTTGGAGTTTGGTATATTTCTATACTAAGAGACCTAATATAATTATATACGAGAGGGGACAGGAATTCTCTCTCGTTGTCAATCTCCAATAATCTTGGTACAGAAAAATAATGTAAAACATCTGATAACTTCCTACTGAGATAAATTGAAGATTTATTTTTGACTGGAAAACATTTGGCAAATTTTGAGAACTTATCGATACAGCTTAAAAATTGTTGCTTCTCGATCTCGAAAAGATCGATATGTAATATTTCACAAGGATAGCTTGATATAGATATGGGTTGGATATGTGGCTTTGCCGGGTGCCTGTCATATTTATTTAATTTTCAGAGGTCGCACTGTGCGACGTAGTCCCTAATCTGCCTAGCCATCGCCGGAAAATAATATCTTTCAAGGATTTGCCCCCTATTTTCCTTGCAATTCCTGTGTGCTCGACGGTGCTCCTTTTCAATGATGTTAAAAACTCTGTCTGTTACTCTGACGTCTTCGACAACACGCTGAGTGATCCTAATCCTATACCTATGGAAGTTGTTAATATAAACGTTCTACAATAAGTAGAGGCATTCTTCGGGGATTTTTATCACATTTATAACATTGGGATTGAGACATTCTTTTAAAGTGGAGATTAGGTTATCACTTTCAATATTAAATAAATAAATATATGTTAGGCACGATAACCTCCGAAGAGATCTAAAGCCGAGTTTCTCTTCCAATTTGCATCGTGCCCATCTTGATTTGCCCTACAAATTGGCCGGACGGGACCTACATGTTTTATGCTGACTCCGAACGGCATCTGCAAAGTAGATGAGTTTTCACTGAGTGCTCTTCATGGCAGAAATACACCCGGAGCGCTTGCCAAACATTGCCGAGGAGCGACCCCGTTTAGAAAAATTTTCTTCTAATTGAAAAACCTTATTTCTAAAATTTTGATGTTGCTTTGCCCAGAATGGGAACCCAGGGCATATGATGTGGTAGGCGGAGCACTCTACCATCACATCACGGTGGCCGCCAACCTACTCTAATTATGATTTGATTGCGAAAAACGTTTATAGGAACCTCCACATGAGGGATAAGATCAGAGTTGTCCTGTTGAGCGGAATGCATTGTTGCTTCGGAGGGAGCGACTTCAGCTGGGTCTCCTGCTTCACTATCGGGCGGTTGTGCTATGACGGCATCTGTTAGAGCATTAACCTCGATTTTGAGCCTGGAGAGAGCATCAGCAACCACATTGGCCTTTCCTGGTTTGTAGATTATTTCGCAATTATATTCCTCTATTCTAGCTTTCCAACCTTTTAATTTGGCATTGTAATTGCTGCAACTTAAGGAAAAGGTTAGTAGCTGATGATCCGTATAGATTCTTATTTTCTTTACTCCATACAAGTAAGACATTAGGTTATCGAGGGCCCACACAATGGCAAGCATGGTATAAATATTACAAGGTAAAACCGGTGAGAGCCGAAATGACGTTTAAAAAATTTTTTTTAATTCTCACTGCTCTCACATTTTTATTTTTTTATTTTGGTGTTGTTTTCATAACAAAAATATAATAAACTGTAATATATTTGGCAATTCTATAGGACAGCATGATACTCTTAATACACGTCCAAAATTATCAAGAGAGGTATCAAAAGACGCATTTTGGATCCAGGATCGCGAATCCGAAAGCGGAGGTAAAACATTTTGGGTATGTCAAGAGATATTTGCAAAAGAAATTTTTTAAAATTTTCATGTGGTTGTTGTAATTTTGATGATTTTGTGGTGCCCAAAAAAAATTGTGAACATAAGTGTTTTCCGCGGATATAGTTTTCGTCTCCAACCCGATGTTGAACCCACCCAATGTAATTTTTTATAAGCAGAAGGTGTTCTGCGCAAAATACTATGGATCTTACCCTTAGTTTCGGTGCACTCCGGGGTAATTTTTCGGTTTTTTCGTTAATATCTTTTGAACGATCTAAAATTTTTATTTTCCGCCTTCGGATTATTGTTGTCGAGGTCAATACGAGTCTTTTGACACCTCTCGGTATTTTTGGACGCGTATTGCCGTTGTCATGCTGTCGTATAGAATTACGATATATTTTTGCGTTCTAACAATTATATTATGATATTTTATCCAAAACCGAATTTTTATACTCAGTTGAGCAGAGCTCACAGAGTATATTAAGTTTGATTGGATAACGGTTGGTTGTACATATATAAAGGAATCGAGATAGATATAGACTTCCATATATCAAAATAATCAGGATCGAAAAAAAATTTGATTGAGCCATGTCCGTCCGTCCGTCCGTCCGTCCGTTAACACGATAACTTGAGTAAATTTTGAGGTAACTTGATGAAATTTGGTACGTAGGTTCCTGAGCACTCATCTCAGATCGCTATTTAAAATGAACGATATCGGACTATAACCACGCCCACTTTTTCGATATCGAAAATTTCGTAAAACCGAAAAAGTGCGATAATTCATTACCAAAGACAGATAAAGCGACGAAACTTGGTAGATGAGTTGAATTTATGACGCAGAATAGAAAATTAGTAAAATTTTGGACAATGGGCGTGGCACCGCCCACTTTTAAAAGAAGGTAATTTATAATTTTTGCAAGCTGTAATTTGTCAGTCGTTGAAGATATCATGATGAAATTTGGCAGGGACGTTACTCCTATTACTATATGTACGCCTAATAAAAATTAGCAAAATCGGAGAAGGACCACGCCCACTTTAAAAAAAATTTTTTTTTAAAGTAAAATTTTAACAAAAAATTTAATATCTTTACAGTATATAAGTAAATTATGTCAACATTCAACTCCAGTAATGACATGGTGCAACAAAATACAAAAATAAAAGAAAATTTCAAAATGGGCGTGGCTCCGCCCTTTTTCATTTAATTTTTCTAGGACACTTTTAACGCCATAAGTCGAACAAAAATTAACCAATCCTTTTGAAATTTGGTAGGGGCATAGCTTTTATGATGTGAACTGTTTTCTGTGAAAACGGGCGAAATCGGTTTATGCCACGCCCAGTTTTTATACACAGTCGTTCGTCTGTCCTTGCGCATGGCCGTTAACACGATAACTTGAGCAAAAATCGACATATCTTTAATGAACTTAGTTCACGTACTTACTTGAACTCACTTTATTTTGGTATGAAAAATGAACGAAATCCGACAATGACCACGCCCACTTTTTCGATATCGAAAATTACGAAAAATGAAAAAAATGCCATAATTCTATACCAAATACGAAAAAAGGGATGAAACATGGTGAGGTAATTGGATTGGTTTATTGACACGAAATATAACTTTAGAAAAAACTTTATAAAATGGTTGTGACACCTACCATATTAAGTAGAAGAAAATGAAAAAGTTCCGCAGGGCGAAATAAAAAACCCTTAAAATCTTGGCAGGTATTACATATATAAATAAATTAGCGGTATCCAACAGATGATGTTCTGTGTCACCCTGGTCCACATTTTGGTCGCGATCTGGAAAACGCCTTCACATATACAACTACCACCACTCCCTTTTAAAACTCTCATTAATACCTTTAATTTGATACCCATATCGTACAAACACATTCTAGAGTCACCCTGGTCCACCTTTATGGCGATATTTCGAAACGGCGTCCACCTATAGAACTAAGGCCCACTCCCTTTTAAAATACTCATTAACACCTTTCTTTTGATACCCATATTGTACAAACAATTCTAGGGTCACCCCTGGTCCACCTTTATGGCGATATCTCGAAACGGCGTCCACCTATGGAACTAAGGATTACTCCCTTTTAAAATACTCATTAACACCTTTCATTTGATACCCATATCGTACAAACGCATTCTAGAGTCACCCTGGTCCACCTTTATGGCGATATCTCGAAACGGCGTCCACCTATAGAACTAAGGCCCACTCCTTTTAAAATACTCATTAACACCTTTCGTTTGATACCCATATGTACAAACAAATTCTAGGGTCACCCCTGGTCCACCTTTATGGCGATATCTCGAAACGGCGTCCACCTATGGAACTAAGGATCACTCCCTTTTAAAATACTCATTAACACCTTTCTTTTGATACCCATATTGTACAAACAAATTCTAGGGTCACCCCTGGTCCACCTTTATGGCGATATCTCGAAACGGCGTCCACCTATGGAACTAAGGATCACTCCCTTTTAAAATACTCATTAACACCTTTCATTTGATACCCATATCGTACAAACGCATTCTAGAGTCACCCCTGGTCCACCTTTATGGCGATATCTCGAAAAGGCGACCACCTATACAACTACCACCTCTCCCTTTTAAAACCCTCATTAATACCTTTAATTTGATACCCATATCGTACAAACAATTCTAGGGTCACACCTGGTCCACCTTTATGGCGATATCTCGAAACGGTGTCCACCTCTGGAACTAAGCATCACTCCCTTTTAAAATACTCATTAACACCTTTCTTTTGATACCCATATTGTACAAACAAATTCTAGGGTCACCCCTGGTCCACCTTTATGGCGATATCTCGAAACGGCGTCCACCTATGGAACTAAGGATTACTCCCTTTTAAAATACTCATTAACATCTTTCGTTTGATACCCATATTGTACAAACGCATTCTAGGGTCACCCCTGGTCCACCTTTATGGCGATATCTCGAAACGGCGTCCACCTATGGAACTAAGCATCACTCCCTTTTAAAATACTCATTAACACCTTTCTTTTGATACCCATATTGTACAAACAAATTCTAGGGTCACACCTGGTCCACCTTTATGGCGATATCTCGAAACGGCGTCCACCTATGGAACTAAGGATTACTCCCTTTTAAAATACTCATTAACACCTTTCATTTGATACCCATATCGTACAAACGAATTCTAGAGTCACCCCTGGTCCACCTTTATGGCGATATCTCGAAAAGGCGACCACCTATACAACTACCACCACTCCCTTTTAAAACCCTCATTAATACCTTTAATTTGATACCCATATCGTACAAACAAATTCTAGGGTCACCCCTGGTCCACCTTTATGGCGATATCTCGAAACGGCGTCCACCTATGGAACTAAGGCATCACTCCCTTTTAAAATACTCATTAACACCTTTCATTTGATACCCATATCGTACAAACGCATTCTAGAGTCACCCTGGTCCACCTTTATGGCGATATCTCGAAACGGCGACCACCTATACAACTACCACCACTCCCTTTTAAAATCCCTCCTTAATACCTTTCATTTGATACCCATATCGTACAAACAAATTCTAGGGTCACACCTGGTCCACCTTTATGGCGATATCTCGAAACGGCGTCCACCTGTGGAACTAAGCATCACTCCCTTTTAAAATACTCATTAACACCTTTCTTTTGATACCCATATTGTACAAACAAATTCTAGGGTCACCCCTGGTCCACCTTTATGGCGATATCTCGAAACGGCGTCCACCTATGAACTAAGGATTACTCCCTTTTAAAATACTCATTAACACCTTTCATTTGATACCCATATCGTACAAACGCATTCTAGAGTCACCCCTGGTCCACCTTTATGGCGATATCTCGAAAGGCGACCACCTATACAACTACCACCACTCCCTTTTAAAACCCTCCTTAATACCTTTAATTTGATACCCATATCGTACAAACAAATTCTAGGGTCACCCCTGGTCCACCTTTATGGCGATATCTCGAAACGGCGTCCACCTATTGAACTAAGGATTACTCCCTTTTAAAATACTCATTACACCTTTCATTTGATACCCATATCGTACAAACGAATTCTAGAGTCACCCCTGGTCCACCTTTATGCGATATCTCGAAAGGCGACCACCTATACAACTACCACCACTCCTTTTAAAACCCTCCTTAATACCTTTAATTTGATACCCATATCGTACAAACAAATTCTAGGGTCACCCCTGGTCCACCTTTATGGCGATATCTCGAAAACGGCGTCCACCTATGAACTAAGGATTACTCTCCTTTTAAAATACTCATTAACACCTTTCATTTGATACCCATATCGTACAAACAAATTCTAGGGTCACCCCTGGTCCACCTTTATGGCGATATCTCGAAACAGGCGTCCACCTATGAACTACGCACCACTCCCTTTTAAAATACTCATTATACCTTTCATTTGATACCCATATCGTACAAACAAATTCTAGGGTCACCCCTGGTCCACCTTTATGGCGATATCTCGAAACGGCGTCCACCTGTGAACTAAGCATCACTCCTTTTAAAATACTCATTAACACCTTTCTTTGATACCCATATCGTACAAACAAATTCTAGGGTCACCCCTGGTCCACCTTTATGGCGATATCTCGAAACGGCGTCCACCTATGGAACTAAGGATTACTCCCTTTTAAAATACTCATTAACACCTTTCTTTGATACCCATATCGTACAAACGCATTCTAGAGTCACCCTGGTCCACCTTTATGGCGATATCTCGAAAAGGCGACCACCTATACAACTACACACCACTCCCTTTTAAAACCCTCCTTAATACCTTTAATTTGATACCCATATCGTACAAACAAATTCTAGGTCACCCCTGGTCCACCTTTATGGCGATATCTCGAAACGGCGTCCACCTGTGGAACTAAGCATCACTCCCTTTTAAAATACTCATTAACACCTTTCTTTTGATACCCATATTGTACAAACAAATTCTAGGGTCACCCCTGGTCCACCTTTATGGCGATATCTCGAAACGGCGTCCACCTATGGAACTAAGGATTACTCCCTTTTAAAATACTCATTAACACCTTTCATTTGATACCCATATCGTACAAACGCATTCTAGAGTCACCTGATCCACCTTTATGGCTATATCTCCGAAAAGGCGACCACCTATACAACTACCACCACTCCTCTTTTAAAACCCTCATTAATACCTTTAATTTGATACCCATATCGTACAAACAAATTCTAGGGTCACACCTGGTCCACCTTTATGGCGATATCTCGAAACGGCGTCCACCTTGGAACTAAGCATCACTCCCTTTTAAAATACTCATTAACACCTTTCTTTTGATACCCATATTGTACAAACAAATTCTAGGGTCACCCCTGGTCCACCTTTATGGCGATATCTCGAAACGGCGTCCACCTATGGAACTAGGATTACTCCCTTTTAAAATACTCATTAACACCTTTTCCATTTGATACCATATCGTACAAACGCATCTAGAGTCAACCTGATCCACCTTTATGGCTTATGTCCCTAAATGGCGTCGCACCTATAGAACTATGGCCCACTCCCTCATAAAATACTCTTTAATGCCTTTCATTTGATACACAATGTCATACAAACACTCATTCCAGGTTTCCCTCGGTTCATTTTCCTACATGGTTATTTTCCCTTATGTTGTCACCATAGCTCTCAACTGAGTATGTAATGTTCGGTTACACCCGAACTTAACCTTCCTTACTTGTTTATTGGTGAAATAACCAGAATATAAGAATCTCAACGGTCAACCGCATTCCAGAATTTTCATTCAAGATTGTATTGCGGTATTCCCGCAAAAGGAAAAATCAGCCACGATTCTCTCTCTGAGGAATTTTCTTCAACAAATGTTTAAAAATGTATCAGCGTCTGCGCAGCGAAGAACAAAAATCCGACATAGCGCCAAGGTGTACGGAAGAGATACATATCTATCTTATAATAACCCTTTGGTTGTATACATATCTGAGGAAAATAAGGTCTAGCATATCCATCCGATTCGTAAGGCCCGAGCTACTGTATCTTGTATGCGTATTTACAGATTTTGTTCGTACGGAACTGTTGACCTCACTACAAATATATCTGTTTGTGTTCCGACCACATATATATCTGCTAATTCGTCGACAACTTGTTTGTGTGTTAGGTTAGGCAATGCCGAGGCACAATCTAGATACTCAGCTCTAAGCAAATCTATTTAAACATATTCTTTCTGATGTGACATAGGGCCAAAACACTAGCGTCTACACACCACGGCGAGAAGACTTGGATTGGCCAAAACCAGTTCATGATCCGGTAAATCTCAGCCTCCACGAACTATCTAACTCCAACTGGAGCACGATGATGTTCACGCTAAAATGCTGCGAGAGCCACAGCATTATGTGCTGACAGTGGGCACAGTTATGAGGAAGATCGCCATCTGGGGTTCGGAAAAGTAGGTGGGGAAGACTGTGGTCTGCGTCTGGGTGCCCCCTGTTGCCGTCAGTTATACGCGAAACATAGGGTTAGCATGAGAGGCTGACGTGCTAGCGCACATCGACCAGCACACTCCTAACCGGCTAAGCGATAATATTAAAAATCGTATCGTCCAACTTCCAACCGCGAGGAAAAGGACACATAACAAATTACCAACAGAATATACTCCTAGATCATTTTTGCGGCACGTAGCGAGGACACTGTGAGACTGGTGATCACTTATAAGTGAAGTTTCAGCATATTATAGGGTTAAAATAGACGTATCACTCCAATGTGAAGATGTACTGTGCATGTAAAAATCAATATGGGTGGGCGCTCAACCATGTCGTGTTTCTTTCCCGTGCAAAAATAGCAGGGTATTATTTTGTGCGTATTGAGCAATCCACTATATTGGTAACTAATTCTTTTTTGCCCATATATCCATAAAAACAGATCTCAAAACTTCCGATCTATTTTTTCACTTATTCTATAGCAAGCATTTATTCTATTTTGTTTTTTAAAATTCAAATATCTAACCAACAATTTTTTCGTATTTAGTGTTCACTTCTGGTTTGGCATCTTCCATCACACAGTGCAAGAGACTATGCAACACCATCTACTGAGCAGCCAAGAAGAGAATAAATAGCTTCTACGCTGGCTAACATTTCCATCCTATGATAGCAAGCATCTCCTTTTCGTGTGTGTGCGTAGTTTTCGCCTATCTCTGCTTTATTCGTAGTAGCGATCCTGGAAAATATAAGAGAACTGGCTTCATCCTATCCACCTCTGTCCCCTCCGCGATAACACCGACACCGGTTGCATAGTCGATACATCGGTGGTCAGATTGAAAGGTTTGTCGCATGCACTCTGGGACAAGAGCGAGAACATCGGCGGATGTGATCACTCTGTTTTAGATCGTCTAAATGTCTCTTGAGGCGCTCCTTATCAGATTTTAATTTCTAAAATATTGTTTTTTCTATCGACATGGCTCCTAGATCTTTCAGGTAGCGTCCACCTATTATCCCGTCAAAAGAGCTTATCTCCGGAAGCACCAAAATAGCGTTATTTCTTCTCCCATACTAGATTCCTTACAATTATTTCAAGTTAATTTTTTCTTTATGGAATATTCCGCCCGCGAGCACACGGTATAAATTTTTTCGACGGTTGTGCGTTGTTCACTATTGTTGGTTTAATGAAATTTTTTTTTTTTGCCCCCGTGTCGACTAAAATTCTAACTTCGGCCATCAGGAGCACTTACTCCATGTAATGTACGCTAGATGGGCCGTTGACAAAAAATTCTTCCCATTTGAGTTTCCCAATGTATTCATTGGTGCTTCGTGACTTCTTCCGTTGGCGGCACCTATCTAACGTTGAAAAGCTTTTGCTCTTTCCTTGGAGGGTTCTCTGACCGGGTACACCAGACAGTTGTCTGTGAACAGGTTGAGTTTGCTGGCTGGTGGAGGCCTAGATTGCGGCTCTGTGTGGTAGGGACATCCCGCCTTCAAAGTATTTTACGGCCAAGTTGTTTAAGGTGGGAGTTGGTGGAGCCTGCTTCCGAACGATTTGTTGGGCCTAGGAAACGTTGTTAATTGCCCAACCACCTAGTTGTTTACTGTTGGAATGAAGGGAAAATTGGCGGTAGGTCAAGTTTTGGAGTTCAGACAAGCTGAGTAAGCTTTTGAGGGTCCTGGTCGCCGGATCAAAGTATCTTGGATACTACCCCATCAACCCTCGTAGAATACA
>JARSSU010035379.1:0-31500 GCA_029619165.1 Eurosta solidaginis
GCTAACTCGCAAGCTGGTTTGGCTACGGTCATTTACATTATTAATAATGATTCTCAGAAATCGAAACACATTGATTTCATTTGTATTTGCATCTATTCTACTAAGAAATCAGCTACTTGATTTTCTTTACCTTGATATAATTAAGTGTTATATTAAATTCACTTAACTTTATTAGCCATCTAAAAAGTCTTGATTCATAGCTTTGCCTGATATTTAACGAAAAGCCATCGTAAAGGTTGATGATCTGATAAAATTTCAAATTTTGTACTATAAAGATATGGTCCAAATAAGTCGTTGCCCAAACAATTGCTAAAAGTTCTTTTTCTGTAACTGAATAATTTTCATGATCATTTATGTTCTACTGGCATAACATCTAGATGTTGATTCTGTTGTAAAACAGCACCTATTGCATTAGCACTTGCATCAGTAATAAGTTGAAAAGGTTTTATATTAAATTTGGATACTTCAGTACTGGTTCTTCCGTTAGTAATTTCTCTTCACTTTCAATCAGTAATATATTCAATCGTTTAAATCTACTTCATGTCCTTTTTTAATACTTATTAGAGGAGAGCTGACCTTAGACTAATCTTTAATAAATTTTCGATAATATCCTGTATACTTAACAATGATTTATTTGTGTAACTGATTTCGCAATTCAAGTTCTAAATTTGATCTATTTTAGCGGGATTTGGCTTACTCCTTACTGATGTTAAGACATGTCCTAATACAATGTTTCTTTTGCAAAGAATTTACATTTATATTGATTTGATTCGAAGATTGCTTCCTTTAATTTTTTCCACCCTTTTTTATATCATTTACATGCTCTAGAAACTAGTTGAAAATAAGTATATCATCTCAATATACAACACACTTTATTTATCAATCCTTCAGACAAAATTAATATAAGCCTTTGAAATGTTGCAGGAGCATTCTTAAACCGAATGGCATACAGACACGACTCATAATGTCCATATGGAGTAGAATAAAGCTGTTTTTAAATCGATCTTCTTTTTAACTACAATTTGGTGAATCCTTTTGCGAATCATAGTTGTGAAAATATTGTGAACGTCCTAATGTCTATCTAAAAGTTTTCGATATTTGGGATGGAAATTCATCTCTATTAGATTATTTAAAGCCCTATAATCTCTATAACATTCGCCACTGTTGTTCCCCACTATGATCTATTTTTTTATGTACATCTAAAGGACTATTGTAAGGCGAAATTACTCTTTTTATTATTCCTTGACTCATACATCCATCATTTGTTTGCAAATATTTCCTTCTCATGTACTTGTGGATATCTGTATAATTTTGATTTGTAGGTTTATCGACTGTTGTTCGAATTTCATGTTCATTAATGTGTATTAGTTAAAGTTGTCCTTCTATATAAATTATTCTTAAATATGTCAAATTATTTTTTAAGCTTTTGGTGTGCATTATTTAAGTCCTTAAATATACAATCCATAACTTTTTATCTACAGTACAAACTTCTAATTGGTGAATTTCACTTATATCAAATATGGACAGATTGTAAAAAATTTATTATGTTACCATTTATAGTAACCGTCTCTTTTTCATATGCTATTATTGCTTGCATGGTTTTAAATATTTTGTCCTATTATTGCACTCAATGCTTTGAAAAATCGTTTAATTATCCACACGACATTGTTCTTTTTCATTTAACTCGTAGGTAACTCAGTAATAATTTCATATCTGAATAATAGTTGAACTATTAATAGACAGAAAACCAATACTTTATTAAGAAGAACTCTCTTGTATTCAGGTAATCTTTCTGTTATTTAAAGTGATGTTGTTGAGCTGTATCTATTAATACTCTTATTTATTATTGTTTATTGTTAATTCTATTATTGGTATATGATTTTCTGAGGCTGTTAGAAAAAATTTTAATCTGAATGTTTTTGTATATTTGTTTTGAATGATGAATTTGCAGAGGATCTATTTCCATATCGGTATTATGATCATTATTCGAATTAGTATTATTATATCTGTTTCTAAATTGGTTAGTAGTTTGATAATTTAAAATTAGAATATTTTTTGAATTATAATTAGATAATTATTATTATGCAAGTATAATTGGATTATTATATTTCTCTACAAATATTATCTATTATTATAATTTTGTCCTATTGCTATTTCTAAATAATTGGGAGATTTGTGTCCTAATATCCCTGGAATGGTTTATTCGAACTATTTGACGTCACTTCAAGTTGCAGTTGGACAATTATTAGAATTGTTAAAATTATAATTTGATCTTTATTAGAGGATATCGGGATTACTTTTTATACTCAGTTGCGGCAGCAGCTCACAGAGTATATTAAGTTTGATTGGATAACGGTTGGTTGTACATATATAAAGGAATCGAGATAGATATAGACTTCATATATCAAAATAATCAGGATCGAAAAAAATTTGATTGAGCCATGTCCGTCCGTCCGTCCGTCCGTCCGTTACACACGATAACTTGAGTAAATTTTGAGGTATCTTGATGAAATTTGGTATGTAGGTTCCTGAGCACTCATCTCAGATCGCTATTTAAAATGAACGATATCGGACTATAACCACGCCCACTTTTTCGATATCGAAAATTTCGAAAAACCGAAAAAGTGCGATAATTCATTACAAAAGACAGATAAAGCGACGAAACTTGTAGATGAGTTGAACTTATGACGCAGAATAGAAAATTAGTAAAATTTTGGACAATGGGCATGGCACCGCCCACTTATAAAAGAAGGTAATTTAAAATTTTTGCAAGCTGTAATTTGGCAGTCGTTGAAGATATCATGATGAAATTTGCAGGAACGTTACTCCTATTACTATATGTACGCTTAATAAAAATTAGCAAAATCGAGAAGGACCACGCCCACTTTAAAAAAAATTTTTTTAAGTCAAATTTTAACAAAAAATTTAATATCTTTACAGTATATAAGTAAATTATGTCACCATTCAACTCCAGTAATGATATGTGCAACAAAATACAAAATAAAAAAATTTCAAAATGGGCGTGGCTCCGCCCTTTTTCATTTAATTTGTCTAGGATACTTTTAACGCCATAAGTCGAACAAAAATTAACCAATCCTTTTGAAATTGGTAGGGGCATAGATTTTATGACGTTAACTGTTTTCTGTGAAAATGGGCGAATCGGTTGATGCCACGCCCAGTTTTTTATACACAGTCGTCCGTCTGTCCTGCCGCATGGCCGTTAACCACGATAACTTGAGCAAAATCGACATATCTTTAATGAACTTAGTTCACGTGCTTACTTGAACTCACTTTATCTTGGTATGAAAAATGAACGAAATCCGACTATGACCACGCCCACTTTTCGATATCGAAAATTACGAAAAATGAAAAAATGCCATAATCTATACCAAATACGAAAAAAGGGATGAAACATGGTAAGGTAATTGGATTGTTTATTGACGCGAAATATAACTTTAGAAAAAACTTTATAAAATGGTTGTGACACCTACCATATTAAGTAGAAGAAAATGAAAAAGTTCTGCAGGGCGAAATAAAAAACCCTTAAAATTCTTGGCAGGTATTACATATATAAATAAATTAGCGGTATCCAACAGATGATGTTCTGGGTCACCCTGGTCCACATTTTGGTCGATATCTGGAAAACGCCCTTACAACTCACCACTCCCTTTTAAAACTCTCATTAATACCTTTAATTTGATACCCATATCGTACAAACTCATTCTAGAGTCACCCCTGGTCCACCTTTATGGCGATATCTCGAAAAGGCGTCCACCTATAGAACGAAGCCCCACTCCCTTTTAAAATGACTCATTAACACCTTTCATTTGATACCCATATCGTACAAACAAAGTCTAGAGTCACCCCTGGTCCACCTTTATTGCGATACCTCGAAAAGGCGTCCACCTATAGAACTAAGGCCCACTCCCTTTTAAAATACTCATTAACTCCTTTCGTTTGATACCCATATTGCACAAACGAATTCTAGAGCCACCTCTGGCCCACCTTTATGGCGATATCTCGAACGGCGTCCACCTATGGAACTAAGGATTACTCCCTTTTAAAATACTCATTAACACCTTTCTTTTGATACCATATCGTACAAACACATACTAGAGTCACCCCTGGTCCACCTTTATGGCGATATCTCGAAACGGCGTCCACCTATAGAACTAAGGATTACTCCCTTTTAAAATACCATTAACACTTTCTTTTGATACCCATATTGTACAAACAATTCTAGAGTTACCCCTGTTCCACCTTTATGGCGATATTTCGAAAAGGCGAACACCTATACAACGAAGCCCACTCCCTTTTAAAATGACTCATTAACACCTTCATTTGATACCCATATCGTACAAACAAAGTCTAGAGTCACCCCTGGTCCACCTTTATGCGATACCTCGAAAACGCGTCCACCTATAGAACTAGGCCCACTCCCTTTTAAAATACTCATTAACTACCTTTCGTTTGATCCCATATTGCACAAACAATTCTACAGTTCACCCTGTCCACCTTTATGGCGATATCTCTGAAACGGCGTCCACCTATGGAACTAAGGATTACTCCTTTTAAAATACTCATTAACACCTTTCTTTGATACCCATATCGTACAAACGCATTCTAGAGTCACCCCTGGTCCACCTTTATGGCGATATCTCGAAAAGGCGACCACCTATACAACAAGCCACTACTCTCCTTTTAAACCCTCATTAATACCTTTAATTTGATACCCATATCGTACAAACACATTCTAGAGTCACCCCTGGTCCACCTTTATGGCGATATTTCGAAATGCGTCCACCTACAACTAAGGCCCACTCCCTTTTAAAATACTCATTAACACCTTCATTTGATACCCATATCGTACAAACATATTCTAAAGTACCCCTGGTCCACCTTTATGGCGATATCTCGAAAAGGCGAACACCTATAGAACGAAGGCCCACTCCCTTTTAAAAATACTCATTAACACCTTCATTTGATACCCATATCGTACAAACAAATGTCTAGAGTCCACCCCTGGTCCACCTTTATTGCGATACCTCGAAAAGGCGTCCACCTATAGAACTAAGGCCACTCCCTTTATAAAATACTCATTAACTCCTTTCGTTTGATACCCATATTGCACAAACGAATTCTAGAGTCACCCCTGGTCCACCTTTATGGCGATATCTCGAAAATGCGACCACCTATCAACAACCACCACTCCCTTTTAAAACCCTCATTAATACCTTAATTTGATACCCATATCGTACAAACACATTCTAGAGTCACCCCTGGTCCACCTTTTTGGCGATATTTCGAAACGGCGTCCACCTATAGAACTAAGGCCCACTCCCTTTTAAAATACTCATAACACCTTTCGTTTGATGCCCATATTGTACAAACAATTCTAGGGTCACCCCTGGTCCACCTTTATGGCGATATCACGAAACGGCGTCCACCTATGGGACTAAGGATTACTCCCTTTTAAAATACTTATTAACACCTTTCTTTTGATACCATATTGAACAAAACAAATTCTAGGGTCACCCCTGGTCACCTTTATGGCGATATCTCGAAACGGCATCCACCTATGGAACTAAGGATTACTCCCTTTTAAAATACTCATTAACACCTTTCATTTGATACCCATATCGTACAAACGCATTCTAGAGTCAACCCTGATCCACCTTTATGACTGATCCCTAAATAGCGTCCACCTATAGAACTATGGCCCACTCCCTCTAAAATACTCTTTAATGCCTTTCGTTTGATACACATGTCATACAAACACATTCCAGGGTTTCCCTCGGTTCATTTTCCTACATGGTGATTTTCCCTTACTGTGTCACCATAGCTCTCAACTGAGTAATGTAATGTTCGGTTACACCCGAACTTAACCTTCCTACTTGTTAAATGTTATAACTCATTTTATTTTCATGATTTCTAATTAAAACCCTCGGTTTCAAGAAAGTTAAAGCATCTCTTAAATTATCAAACTATTGTTTACAATTATAGATACTAAACTTAAATCTATATTATTTAAAAATGTTTTAATATAATTTTTTCTACGTTCTGAGGACTAAATTCAACCGGTTTTTTCTCGTCAAATTCGTATTCCTCATTAATTTTACACAAAATTCCACTCATTTTATTAAATATTTGTATTCCACAATTTTTAATAGAAAATGCTTGTTGATAAAGAGTATGATAAGACTCTTTAATTCCGAAGTTTTAATTAACACTTTTTTAGTGGCTTCCCAAATTGGGTTAGGCCCTAAAACCCTAATTGTATTGAGAGCTAAGCCTTGAATTTTATTTAGAATTACTTTATAATAAATATAATCTTTCATTTGCTGTTCCGTATTACATATAGATACACTGATTCAACTTCCCTAATAAATGAAGTTAATTCATAATTACCGTCACCTCTGAATTCTTTAATGTGCTGGGCAGCTTTGAGGATATCTTGAAAGTTAATTATAAAGTCATTTTTATATTTTTAACTATGATTTGATTGTAGATCGATTTCTTTTGCAATGGCTTTTGTTTGATGGGTGTAGTATATTGAATTTCTTCTTTTTTTTGGTTCTCCTAGTCTGCGTTTAGGTTTTCAAATTGTGCTATACAATTTTCTCTTTGATGTAGATAAAATTTGCTTTAAAATGTTCTTTTGGATTGTAGCTTCCAGGATTCCTATAAGGATCCGGCCCTTGGCTACCTCGGCAAAGCTGGGTTTGGCTTACCGCGTCATTTATATATAAATGTAAGGCACGATAACCTCCGAGAAGATTAAGGCCGAGCTTCTCTTCCAATTTGCGTCGTGCTCCTCTTGATTTTTCCCTACAAATTGGCCGGACGGGACCTACATGTTTATGCCGACTCCGAACGGCATCTGCAATCAAGATGAGTTTTCACTGAGAGCTTTTCATTGGCAGAAATACAATCGGAGCGCTGCCAGACACTGACGAGGGGCGACCCCGCTTAGAAAAATTTTTTTCTAATTGAAAAATCTTATTTCTAAATTTTGATGTGCTTTGCCCGGGAGTTGAACCCAGGGCATACGGTGTGATAGGCGGAGCACGCTACCATCACACCACGGTGGCCGCCTATTAAATAATGATTCTCTAGAAATCGATAACACATTGATTTCATTTGTATTTGCATCTATTCTACTAAGAAAATCAGCTACTTGATTTTCTTTACCTTGAATATAATTAAGTGTTATATTAAATTCACTTAACTTTATTAGCCATCTAAAAAGTCTTGGATTCATAGCTTTGCCTTGATATTTTAAGAAAAGCCATCGTAAAGGTTGATGATCTGATAAAATTTCAAATTTTGTACTATAAAGATATGGTCTAAAATAAGTCGTTGCCCAAACAATTGCTAAAAGTTCTTTTTCTGTAACTGAATAATTTTTTTCATGATCATTTAATGTTCTACTGGCATAACATATAGGATGTTGATCTTGTTGTAAAACAGCACCTATTGCGTTAGCACTTGCATCAGTAATAAGTTGAAAAGGTTTATTAAAATTTGGATACTTAAGTACTGGTTCTTCCGTTAGTAATTTTTTCAACTTTTCAAAAGCATTAATATAATTCGAATCGTTCAAATCTAACTTCATGTCCTTTTTTAAATACTTTATTAGCGGATAAGCTACCTTTGAATAATCTTTAATAAATTTTCGATAATATCCTGTTATACTTAAAAATGATTTAATTTGTTTAACTGATTTCGGCAATTCAAGTTTTAAAATTTGATCTATTTTAGCGGGATTTGGCTTAACTCCTTCTGATGTTAAGACATGTCCTAAATACAATGTTTCTTTTGCAAAGAATTTACATTTATTGATTTGAATTCGAAGATTTGCTTCCTTTAATTTTTGGAAAACCTTTTTTATATCATTTACATGCTCTAGGAAACTAGTTGAAAAAATAAGTATATCATCTAAATATACAACACAAATTTTATTTATCAAATCCTTCAGAACAAAATTAATAAGCCTTTGAAATGTTGCAGGAGCATTCTTTAAACCGAATGGCATACGGACAAATTCATAATGTCCATATGGAGTAGAAAAAGCTGTTTTTAATCGATCTTCTTTTTTAACTAAAATTTGGTGAAACCCTTTTGCTAAATCAATAGTTGTAAAATATTGTGAACGTCCTAATTTGTCTAAAAGATTTTCGATATTTGGGATTGGAAATTTATCATCTATTGTTATATTATTTAAAGCCCTATAATCTATAACAATTCGCCACTGTTGTTCCCCACTATTATCTATTTTTTTAGGTACAATCCATAAAGGACTATTGTAAGGAGAGTTACTCTCTTTTATTATTCCTTGACTCATCATCCAATCAATTTGTTTGCAAATTTCCTTCTCATGTACTTGTGGATATCTGTATAATTTTGAATTTATAGGTTTATCTACTGTTGTTCGAATTTCATGTTCAATTAAATTTGTATTAGTTAAAGGTTGTCCTTCTATATAAATTAATTCTTTAAATAATGTCAAAATATTTTTTAAAGCTTTTTGTTCTTCATTATTTAAGTCTTTAAATATACAATCAAGAACTTTTTTATCTACATTACAAACTTCTAATTGGTGAATTTCATTATACAAATATGGACAGGATTGTAAAAAATTTATTATGTTACCATTTATAATAACCGTCTCATTTTTCATATCTATTATTGCTTTCATTGGTTTTAAAATATTTTGTCCTATTATTGCATCAAATTTTTTTTCTTTAAAATCGGTTAATTTCCACGACATTGTTCCTTTTTCATTAAACTCTTTTGGTAACTCAGTAATAATTTCATATCTAATAATAGTTGAACTATTAATAGAAGAAAAACAAATACTTTTATTAAGTAGAACTCTCTTGTATTCAGGTAATCTTTCTTTATTTAAAAGTGATGTTGTTGAACCTGTATCTATTAATACTCTTAATTTATTATTGTTTATTGTTAATTCTATTATTGGTAATGATTTTCTGAGGCTGTTAGAAAAAAAATTTTCATCTGAATGTTTTGGTAATATTTGTTTTGAATGATTAATTTGCAGATGATCTATTTCCATATCGTTATTATTATCATTATTCAAATTAGTATTATTATATCTGTTTCTAAATTGGTTAGCATTTTGATATTTATTAAAATTAGAATTATTATTTGAATTATAATTAGGATAATTATTATTATGCAAATTATAATTGGAATTATTATTTCTAAAATTATTTCTATTATTATAATTTTGTCTATTTCTATTTTCTAAATAATTGGGAGGATTTTGTCTTAAATATCCCTGGAATGGTTTATTCGAATTATTTACGTCACTTAAAGTTGCAGTTGGATAATGATTAGAATTATTAAAATTATAATTTGATCTTTTATTAAAGGATACGGGATTATTTTTATACTCAGTTGAGCAGAGCTCACAGAGTAGATTAAGTTTGATTGGATAACGGTTGGTTGTACATATATAAGGAATCGAGATAGATATAGACTTCCATATATCAAAATAATCAGGATCGAAAAAAATTTGATTGAGCCATGTCCGTCCGTCCGTCCGTCCGTCCGTTAACACGATAACTTGAGTAAATTTTGAGGTATCTTGATGAAATTTGGTATGTAGGTTCCTGAGCACTCATCTCAGATCGCTATTGAAAATGAACGATATCGGACTATAACCACGCCCACTTTTTCGATATCGAAAATTTCGAAAAACCGAAAAAGTGCGATAATTCATTACAAAAGACAGCTAAAGCGACAAAACTTGGTAGATGAGTTAAACTTATGACGCAGAATAGAAAATTAGTAAAATTTTGAACAATGGGCATGGCACCGCCCACTTTTAAAAGAAGGTAATTTAAAATTTTGCAAGCTGTAATTTGGCAGTCGTTGAAGATATCATGATGAAATTTGGCAGGAACGTTACTCCTATTACTATATGTACGCTTTAATAAAAATTAGCAAAATCGGAGAAGGACCACGCCCACTTTTAAAAAAAAATTTTTGTTTAAGTCAAATTTTAACAAAAAATTTAATATCTTTACAGTATATAAGTAAATGGGCGTGGCTCCGCCCTTTTTCATTTAATTTGTCTAGGATACTTTTAACGCCATAAGTCGAACAAAAATTAACCAATCCTTTTGAAATGGTAGGGGCATAGATTTTATGACGTTAACTGTTTTCTGTGAAAATGGGACGAAATCGGTTGATGCCACGCCCAGTTTTTATACACAGTCGTCCGTCTGTTCAGTCCGCATGGCCGTTAACACGATAACTTGAGCAAAAATCGACATATCTTTAATGAACTTAGTTCACGTGCTTACTTGAACTCACTTTATCTTGGTATGAAAAATGAACGAAATCCGACTATGACCACGCCCACTTTTTCGATATCGAAAATTAAGAAAATATGAAAAAATGCCATAATCTATACCAAATACGAAAAAAGGGATGAAACATGGTAAGGTAATTGGATTGTTTTATTGACGCGAAATATAACTTTAGAAAAAACTTTATAAAATGGTTGTGACACCTACCATATTAAGTAGAAGAAAATGAAAAAGTTCTGCAGGGCGAAATAAAAAACCCTTAAATTCTTGGCAGGTATTACATATATAAATAAATTAGCGATATCCAACAGATGATGTTCTGGGTCACCCTGGTCCACATTTTGGTCGATATCTGGAAAACGCCTTCACACCACTCCCTTTTAAAACTCTCATTAATACCTTTAATTTGATACCCATATCGTACAAACTCATTTCTAGAGTCACCCCTGGTCCACCTTTATGGCGATATCTCGAAAAGGCGTAACACCTATAGAACGAAGGCCCACTCCCTTTTAAAATGACTCATTAACACCTTTCATTTGATACCCATATCGTACAAACAAAGTCTAGAGTCACCCCTGGTCCACCTTTATTGCGATACCTCGAAAAGGCGTCCACCTATAGAACTAAGGCCCACTCCCTTTTAAAAATACTCATTAACTCCTTTCGTTTGATACCCATATTGCACAAACGAATTCTAGAGCCACCCTCTGGCCCACCTTTATGGCGATATCTCGAAACGGCGTCCACCTATGGAACTAAGGATTACTTCCTTTTAAAATACTCATTAACACCTTTCTTTTGATACCCATATCGTACAAACACATTCTAGAGTCACCCCTGGTCCACCTTTATGGCGATATCTCGAAACGGCGTCCACCTATAGAACTAAGGATTACTCCCTTTTAAAATACCCATTAACACCTTTCTTTTGATACCCATATTGTACAAACAAATTCTAGAGTTACCCCTGGTCCACCTTTATGGCGATATTCGAAAAGGCGAACACCTATAGAACGAAGGGCCCACTCCCTTTTAAAATGACTCATTAACACCTTTCATTTGATACCCATATCGTACAAACAAAGTCTAGAGTCACCCCTGGTCCACCTTTATGGCGATACTCGAAAAGGCGTCCACCTATAGAACTAAGGCCCACTCCCTTTTAAAATACTCATTACTCCTTTCGTTTGATACCCATATTGCTACAAACGAATTCTACAGTCACCCCTGCCCACCTTTATGGCGATATCTCGAAACGGCGTCCACCTATGGAACTAAGGATTACTCCCTTTTAAAATACCCATTAACACCTTTCTTTGATACCCATATTGTACAAACAAATTCTAGAGTCACCCCTGGTCCACCTTTATGGCGATATTTCGAAAATGGCGACCACCTATGACAACAACCACTACTCCCTTTTAAAATACCCTCATTATACCTTTAATTTGATACCCATATCGTACAAACACATTCTAGAGTCACCCCTGGTCCTGGTCCACCTTTTTGGCGATATTTCGAAACGGCGTCCACCTATAGAACTAAGGCCCACTCCCTTTTAAAATACTCATTAACACCTTCGTTTGATGCCCATATTGTACAAACAAATTCTAGGGTCACCCCTGGTTCACCTTTATGGCGATATCTCGAAACGGCGATCCACCTATGGAACTAAGGATTACTCCCTTTTAAAATACTCATTAACACCTTTCATTTGATACCCATATCGTACTAAACAAAGTCTAGAGTCACCCCTGGTCCACCTTTATTTGGCGATACCTCGAAAGGCGTCCACCTATAGAACTAAGGCCCATTTCCCTTTTAAAATACTCATTAACTCTTTCGTTTGATACCCATATTGCCACAAACGAATTCTAGAGTCACCCCTGGCCAACCTTTATGGCGATATCTCGAAAATGCGACCACCTATACAACAACCACCACTCCCTTTTAAAACCCTCATTAATACCTTTAATTTGATACCCATATCGTACAACACATTCTAGAGTCACCCCTGGTCCTGGTCCACCTTTTTGGCGATATTTCGAAACGGCGTCACCTATAGAACTAAGGCCCACTCCCTTTTAAAATACTCATTAACACCTTTCGTTTGATGCCCATATTGTACAAACAAATTCTAGGGTCACCCCTGGTCCACCTTTATGGCGATATCACGAAACGGCGTCCACCTATGGAACTAAGGATTACTCCCCTTTTAAAATACTTATTAACACCTTTCTTTTGATAACCATATTGAACAAACAAATTCTAGGGTCACCCCTGGTTCACCTTTATGGCGATATCTCGAAACGGCATTCCACCTATGGAACTAAGGATTACTCCCTTTTAAAATACTCATTAACACCTTTCATTTGATACCCATATCGTACAAACGCATTCTAGAGTCAACCCTGATCCACCTTTATGACTGTCCCTAAATAGCGTCCACCTATAGAACTATGGCCCACTCCTCATAAAATACTCTTTAATGCCTTTCGTTTGATACACATGTCATACAAACACATTCCAGGGTTTCCCTCGGTTCATTTTCCTACATGGTGATTTTCCCTTACTGTTGTCACCATAGCTCTCAACTGAGTATGTAATGTTCGGTTACACCCGAACTTAACCTTCCTTACTTGTTAAATGTATAACTCATTTTATTTTCATGATTCTAATTAAAACCCTCGGTTCAAGAAAGTTAAAGGCATCTCTTAAATTATCAAACTTATTGTTTACAATTATAGATACTAAACTTAAATCTATATTATTTAAAAATGTTTTTAATATAATTTTTTTACGTTCTGAGGACTAAATTCAACCGTTTTTTTCTCGTCAAATTCGTATTCCTCATTAATTTTACACAAAATTCCACTCATTTATTAAAATAATTTTGTATTCCACAATTTTTAATAGAAAATGCTTGTTGATAAAGAGTATGATAAGACTCTTAATTCCGAAGTTTTAATTAACACTTTTTTAGTGGCTTCCCCAAATTGGGTTAGGCCCTAAAACCCTAATTGTATTGAGAGCTAAGCCTTGAATTTTATTTAGAATTACTTTATAATAAATATAATCTTTCATTTGCTGTTCCGTATTACATATAGATACACTGATTCAACTTCCCTAATAAATGAAGTTAATTCATAATTACCGTCACCTCTGAATTCTTTAATGTGCTGGGCAGCCTTGAGAATATCTTGAAAGTTAATTATAAAGTCATTTTTATATTTTTAACTATGATTTGATTGTAGATCGATTTCTTTTGCAATGGCTTTTGTTTAATGGGTGTAGTATATTGAATTTCTTCTTTTTTTTGGTTCTCCTAGTCTGCGTTTAGGTTTTCAAATTGTGCTATACAATTTTCTCTTTGATTGTAGATAAAATTTGCTTTAAAATGTTCTTTTGGATTGTAGCTTTAAAATTATAATCAGCCTTTAGGCGTTTTTATATCGCTTGTATCATCGTTTTTAAAAAACGGCTTTTGTTCACCTTGAGTTTAGGTTGACCCGTAGACTGCGTCAAATAAATTTGTAGATATATTTTTATATATTTATTTACTAAAGCTATTCTTTTCAAGAAAATTTCTTACAATGAAAATTTTTGATAGATAAAATGAAAATCTAAATCATTTTTTCTATGATATAAGAAAACATTTCTCATACAAAGTTATTTAAAGTTTATAGTAATATTAACTTAAAAATTACAATTAAATTAATCATATATAACTGGTCTGACAAAGAGCCTTGGTTCAAGAGCCGGTAAATTTACATCAAAATATTAGAACATCTTTTTCTAAATGGGGTCGTCCTTCGGAAGTGGTCTGGCAAATATCCCGACTGTATGCCATGAAAAGGTTCTCAGCGAAAAACTAAGAAGCACGACAAAAATTGGAAGAGAAGCTCGTTCTAAATATCCTTCTGCACAGCGCAAAAAGTGCGCCGTATCACGCGATGTATAGGAAAATTATCGTAACGCGAAGAAGAAAGATATACTCCTTTTTAGGAAAACGTCAGGCAGAACAGCCTGAGTAATGGAAGGTTTGAATAATGCCCGAAAACTCTACCAAAAAACTTCGACTGAGAAGGTTTTAAGGTCGGGGCAGACTCCAGCAGCAATAATAATAACGAGCCGGCAAATGAAGTACGTAGTGTGCTCAGTTGTGGCGGTAGTACTATGCAAAATATCGTTGGACAAGCGAATGCTCTTGAGCGAAATAGATATTGACAAGGATTCACTGCATTCAAGGTCCTGGAGAAGATTCAACATCGAAACGTATTATCTTTTTACGGAGCTTGAAGAAGCTTTTGATAGCGCGAAAACGAGTTGCTTGTATGCTGATATGTCTGAATTTAAGTTTCCTGCAAAACTAAAATGACTTTGTCAAATGTACCACCAACTCAATAAGAATTGGAAAAGACCTCTCTGAGCCATTCCAAACCAAAGGGGACCTAAGAAAAGGTGACTCCACATTGTGCGATTTGTTGTTGTTGTAGCCACAACAATATCAGATGAAACGGCTCAGGGAGTGTTCGAGAGAAAAGTTCTTCGAAAAATTTATGGACCTCTACGCGTTGGCAATGGGGGATTACCGAAGAAGATTTAACGATGAGCTGTACGAGATATACGCAGACATCAATATAGTCCAGCGAATTAAAACGCAGCGGCTGTGCAGGCTAGACCATGTTATGCGAATGAAAGATGACGCTCCGGCCAAGAAAGTGTTTCTATCGGAACCCGCCTATGGAAGCAGAGGTAGAGGGCGGCCCCCACTCCGTTGGAAGGACCAAGTGGAAAACTATTTAAACTCCCTTGGCGTGACCAATTGGCGCCGGTTGGCAGAGAGGAGGGACTGGCGCGCCTTGTTGGTCAGCCATAACCGTTTAAACGGTTAAGCGCCGAATAAGTAAGTAAGTAAGTTGTTGTAGCGATAACGACACTCTCCGAAAGTTGTGGAGATTGTCATCGACGTTAATGGTTCTTTGCCGTATATATATCCGATACGTTCCGGTAACAAGCACTATTAAGGTACTGGAGCGACCATCTATGATACGATTTAGTATCACCACATGGAAACTTCTAGACCACACCTCCCTCCCGCCCTCTTGATCCATGAGGAACTTATGAAGCCAGAGCCTCAGCTGCTAAAGAAACAAGATTCACTACGGGCAGGTGAGGTTGAAAGGGTTGCGCTGACAACCACTTGAATTATTTTGGTATTTTTATCGCCTCTTAAGACTGGCATACCTGTCGCGGTTATATATATTCTATTCCTCTAACCCGCTGGGTGTGCGATTTCTTTAACCTATGCATATTTGGCCATAACAAGTTTTGCCTTCCACGTATTGGATAAAGAGGTATAAAAAACCTTTGTCCTGCAGTGAATGAGAATAACACGTTGTACTTTCTGTAATCCAAGAAAGAACTGGCGCATTCGCACCTTGACGGATTGAACCTGTGAAACCAGCATTAACAGCGAAAATAATGCCAGCTTAGAAATCAAACGGAGAATTAACAATGGCAAAGAAGTACTACTTTGAATTGAAAAGGCTTGTGAAAAGCAAAGTCGACGAAAAAGCCACGCTTTATAAGTCTGTCATCGTACCTGCCCGTATGTATGGGCGGAATCATGGACGGTGGCGCGAAACGATGGAATGGCCTTTCGAGAAAAGTTTTCTCGACAATTTATGGTCTTATCAGCGAAGCCGATGGCGAGTATCGAAGGATGTATAATGATGAGCTGTATGATATTTGCGTAGATATAAATATTTAAATCGTATAAAAGCGCGGGAAAAGAAGGTATCGATACACGAATTGGAAAACACCGGAAGGGGAGGACCTCCTTTCCCTTAAGAGAAGCAGGTGGAGGAAGACTTGATCTCTCTTGGTGCTCCCAACTGACGTCAAATATCGTGATACAGCGATAGCCGGCGTCACTTGTTACTAAAAAAATAAATGTAAGGCGCGATAACCTCCGAAGAATTTTAGGCGAGCTTTTCTACCAAATTGCATCGTGCTCTTTTAATTTCTAAACATGGCTGGAAAGGACCTACTTGTTTTATGTCGACTCCCGAACGGCTATCTGCAAGGCAGATGAGTTTTCACAGAGCTTTGTCATGGTAGAAGTACGTTCGAAATGCTTACCAAAACACTGCCGAGGGGCAACCCCGTTAGAAACATTTTCTTTTAATGGAAAAAATTTTTTTCTAAAAATGTTGATGTTGCTTTGCCCGTGGCAGGAATCCAGGATCTTCGGTTGTGGTAGGCGCAACAAGCTACTATCACACCACGGCGGCCGCTATTATGACTTGTTACGCAACGGACATAATAATACCTCGCTTCTGTAGCTCCTGTAATGATATCTTGGTCACATATACCTCTTGGCTATCTGACGTCACACTAAGCGCCGAGAGAGAGAGAGAAAGGCGGGGTCTAAATTTGATTACAATTAGAGGGGAAATGTCCGCCAGGTCTCCAGTTAAAAATAAAAGCTTCGCCTATATTTTAAATAACTACAATAATTGTATGAGGGAGGAAAAATGTATAATAATCTGTCCATGACGTATACAAAACATTGCTCCTAAATGGGTTAGAAAATATACCAGTTTTGGTAACTAATTACCGAGTGGCAACCTCGCGTGTTCATGATAGGTTTATGTATATGTGGGTATTTATGTATGTATGAATATGTGTAAATGTAAATATTTGCGTATGCTTGCTCAGCGCCATATTTATAACCCCAAGCGCTCCACAAAGGACTTGCGCTTCTCACACATACATACACATTTTTTGCTTGTTGTTATTCCTCCGTAAATTTTTTCAAACTTTCTCATGAATACTTTTCACAAGAGCTTCTTCATCTTTTGCCTTAGTTTTTGTTAGCTTGTGGTGGCTGTTAAAGTATAAAACAAAAACAAAAACGAAAACCTTTAAAGTTTTTTACCGCCATTTTTGCTTAGCTTCTTGGTGAGTGAATGTAGGAATGCGACGTGAAATGCGCCATTTTTTCTTTGGTTCTACTTTTTTTTGTGATGCCATAACGATGATGCTGGCAAAAGGATACTTTGTATGTTTAGACGTGCTGAAAACGTTGAGAAAAATCTTCTGTTCTTCTTCTTACGTTCTGCTTCAGTTAGCTTTACTGTTTAAGAAGATGGCGTCTGTGAGGCAGTGAGGGCAAATATGAAAAAAAATGAAGAAAAGTCGCAAACTAAATTTAAAAGTATAATAAAGTAGTGGTAAAAAGTTGAAAGAACATCAAGTGAAAAGTTTTATAAAATTTCCATTTTTTCACAAAGTGCGGCATAGAGAGTTTTGAGCAGCTCAGGCTCCGATTTGTTTTTCAGTCTGTCGCACAAGAATTTCTTTGCTCGGTGTTGTCCTTTTTATACTCAGCGTGATTTGCATACAGAGTATATTAACTCTGAAAAACGTAACAGTTGATCGTAACGGCATTAACGAATCGAGATAAATATAGACTTCCATATATTAAAATGGTCAGGATGAAAAAAGGAATTGATTTAACCATGTCCGTCCGTCCGTAGATCCATCCTTCTGTCTGTGATCACGATGACTTGATTAAAAATTGAGATATCTGATTGAAATTTGGTATATGGTCTCCTTTACACTCATCTTTCATCGCTATTTAAAATGACCGAAATCGGATGATAAACCATGCCCACTTTATATATATATATATGATATTTTGGAAAACAAGAATTAATATACCAAGAATGTTGAAATTTGAAGTATGGACTAATATTGAGATTCTCGATAAAAATTTAAATCATTTTTGAAAATGGGCGTGGCACCGCCCACTTGTGGTAAAATCAATTTTACAAATATTATTAATCATAAATCAAAAACCGTTAAAACTATCATAACAAAGTTCGACAGGGTGGTTGCCTTTACTATAGGAAATGTTCGAAAAAAAATTTACGAAATCGGTTCAGGACCACGCCCACTTTTTTTGAGTTTTCACTGAGAAGCTTTTCATGGAAGAAATACACTTGGAGTGCGAAAAATATTCTTCTAATTGAAAAAACTTTTTTCTTATATTTTGATGTTGCTTTGCCCGGGGCGTGAACGCAGGATCCTCGGAGTGGTAGGCGGAGCACGCTACCATCACACCACGTCGGCCGCAAAAAAGACCTTAATATCAGTTATATTTCTTTTCCCAATTGGAGTTGTAACAAGCGATAGAAAAAAATTAAAATTTTTTTAAAATGGGCGTGGTACCGCCTTTTATGACGTAGTAACTTGCTTTGTTTGGATAGCTATAACTCGAAGAAAAAAAATTAAGGAATCGTTATTAAATTGAGTACACATATTTCCCTTATAGCAGGAAATATTTCTAGAAAAAATTAACGAGATCACTTAAGGACCACGCCCACATTTATATAAAAGACTTTTGATAGGGTCATAGACGAATATAATAAGCTATAACTTGCATAAATGGTATTTTACTTTCTAAATGGAGGAAGTATGAAAATATTAAAATTTTTGAAAATGGGCGGGGCACTTCCCCTTTCTGATTAAGCGATTCTCTATGAGCCACAACTCGAAGAAAAAATTAACATAACGTAATAAAATAAATTTCTTTATAGCAGGAAATATTTCTGTTAAAAATGAACTGGATGGGTTAAGGACCACGCCCACTTTTATATAAAAGATGTTTGAGAAGATCGTATACTAGAACAATATGCTATATATTAGCGAATAGTAGTTTTGTAACTATGATATTTCAACTAGAAAATTTTAATTTAAGAAGAGATTGGGAGACATTTTTTTTTGGGCTACTCCCGAACTTGGACGTCCTTACTTCTTGGAAATAGTTTGTGTTTAAAATATGCTCAGTAGCATTAAAAAAGTAATTTATCTGAAATGAACTGTACAATTGAAATTCACGCTGAGTATATAATGTTCGGTTACATCCGAACTTAGACATCCTTACTTGTTTCAGGTCATACTTCGTTTTTCTTTGTGTGCAGATTTTTTATTTAATTTATGATTTGTTTGGTTTATTTTCTGTTTTTGTTTTATATTTTTTATTTACAGTTAACTTTGAAAAAGTATCTTTTTGAAATCACTGCAGTGTGCAAATGGGTGGAGCTCAGGAAATATGCATAATCATCTTTGTGCTGATTTCAAATCGCATTGAGTACTCTAGGAGGATGGATGGCAAAAGTTTTGCATATTTACACGTACAAACTTACTCACACATGTAGTATGTAAGTGTGTATTTAAACCTTGGTCCAATGGGCTTTGCTCGAGTTTGTGTGTCGTTTTTTGCAAATCTTACTCTCTATAGTCTAATGGATAAGATGCAAAGTATTGTGCTATGCTCGGCTCTGCTTTGAGACTTTGAAGAAAATTTACAACAAGATTTGCTTATAATAAAATTAGAGCAAAATAGTAGTGAATGAGTACGGCTGAAAACTTGAATGTTCTGTACTGAAGAAATTTGGGACGATGTACACCGCATCTTCTTCGAATGCGAGCACTTCGCCCAACACCGAAGGAGAGTAGAAGAGATAATTGGCGACTTATCTCCGGACAGTGTCATCAATAACATGACCTACCAAAGCGATGGATAAGATCGGGCAGCATATACATATGTAACGCATCTGCTTCTCAGCAAACGAGAAGACGGATGCCTAGCCTATTAGCGCTGTAGCCATAGAGCTTCGTATCGCACACCCGTACCTGAAGTAATGCTTAATATGATCCTAGTACAGGGAATTGGGAAAGGCTACGGAAGGTTAGATTTAGCGGATAGCCTTTCAAGGAAGAAGGGAGTCCTATACTCGACGAGTCTCGCAGTGAGACTTAAAATATCCGGGAAAAATTTTTAAATTAGAATAGAACAAAGCAAAAATTTAGACAACTGCCAAAGCTCATTGTATAGATGCATTTCGGGAACTACTAAATTTCTCATCGGCAACCGTTGACGCCGCTGCTATAAGCACTCAGCTATCACAGCGGTTGTTTATTTTCTTCATTATTTCTACTTCTATTAGGTTCTTGCCAAATATAGAGATTTGGACTCATGATGGTAGGTTTTAAATTAGGCCGGATTAGTGACAGCAAACGCAGGAAGTATGTGTTGTGATATTCGTTCAAGCCTTTGGCTTTAAGATGAGTCATATTTTCCGACGTAGAATCGGGAAATAGGTCTTGGAAAACTTCTTGTATATACGAAGAGGTCAGAGTTATTTCATGATATAGATGCTGGTTCTAATAATATTTTTCAGAATATGAACAAAGTCTTCTGGTAGCTTGCAGGATTTACAAACCACTTTCAAGTGTTATTGTAAATTCTCTGAGCTTACAGAAGTCAGACGATCTACCTGTTGTTCTCTCAAATTACATTTTCTTATCGATCAATATATTTATCAAGAAACCGCATCTCATGGTGTCCTTAGGTTGCGGCAGCGTTGGGACTTTGGAAGGAGTATACATACGACTATTGCCGTATTTTCTTCAATGTGACCGATTCCAATCCCAAATCGAAATACGGAGATCATCTGTCCCTGGGGGGTTAAATTAATGGGATTACACTTACCCTTTTCCTCCTTAACTTGAGATCTAATACAGAGGAAGCTTGTTGGTAAAACCCATCCTTGAAGACCTTGGTACAAAGCACAGTGCTCTATGATGATGACCACGCGTACCCTCAACGAAGCATCATCTAGTTTGAAATTATGCTCGTTCTTATTCCAAAGTGTCTCACAATCATTCCGTTTGGTCTACATCAAGTTCGTTACCCTAACAGTTTGTTGTTAGATTTCTTAAGTCGATAACGTAGTGGTAATCGTACGTAGATGCCAGCGTCGTGTTTATCCTTTTGAAACCTTTTCTAACTTTTTCATTGCCTCCAATACTGCGGTGCATGGCTATCCAGCAAAGGAGACATTGATTTTTCCTATGAATGCCAACTAAGCTCGAAATCTACGTACGATAATTTATTTGATCATTTACGATTTTAATGTCTTTAAGGCGGCCAGACTGCTAACAAGGGCAGTAATTTTTCCCGTATCCCCGTTTCCAATTTGGAGCCGTCTGTTATGACTGTGCACTCAGAGAAAAACGCCGTTCTAAAATCCAGTACCACCGGACTCAATTCAAGCTTTCCATGTTCTTACTTTTTTGTTCTTGAAAAACGAACGACCTGTTCTCAAAACAACAACCTTGTTCTTGAACTGACAACCGTTTCTTGAAAAGAGAACGGCTGGCCTTAAAATATGAACAAATGTTCTATTAATGAGAACAATGTAAATTAAGTTTAAGAAAAACAAGTAAGGAAGGTTAAGTTCGGGTGTAACCGAACATTACATACTCAGTTGAGAGCTATGGTGACAACATAAGGGAAAATAACCATGTAGGAAAATGAACCGAGGGAAACCCTGGAATGTGTTTGTATGACATGTGTATCAAATGAAAGGCATTAAAGAGTATTTTATGAGGGAGTGGGCCATAGTTCTATAGGTGGACGCCATTTAGGGATATAGCCATAAAGGTGGATCAGGGTTGACTCTAGAATGCGTTTGTACGATATGGGTATCAAATGAAAGGTATTAATGAGTATTTTAAAAGGGCGTGGACCTAAGTTCTATAGATGGACGCCTTTTCGAGATATCGCCGTAAAGATGGACCAGGGGTGACTCTAGAATGCGTTTGTACGATATGGGTATCAAATGAAAGGTGTTAATGAGCATTTTAAAAGGGAGTAATCCTTAGTTCCATAGGTGGACGCCGTTTCGAGATATCGCCATAAAGGTGGACCAGGGGTGACCCTAGAATTTGTTTGCACAATATGGGCATCAAACGAAAGGTGTTAATGAGTATTTTAAAAGGGAGTGAGCCTTAGTTCTATAGGTGGACGCCGTTTCGAGATATCGCCATAAAGGTGGGCCAGGGGTGACTCTAGAATTCGTTTGTGCAATATGGGTATCAAACGAAAGGAGTTAATGAGTATTTTAAGAGGGAGTGGGCCTTAGTTCTATAGGTGGACGCATTTTCGAGGTATCGCAATAAAGGTGGACCAGGGGTGACTCTAGACTTTGTTTGTACGATATGGGTATCAAATGAAAGGTGTTAATGAGTATTTTTAAAAGGGAGTGGGCCTTCGTTTTATAGGTGTTCGCCTTTTCGAGATATCGCCATAAAGGTGGACCAGGGGTGACTTTAGAATTTGTTTGTATGATATGGGTATCAAATGAAAGGTGTTAATGATTATTTTAAAAGGGCGTGGGGCTTAGTTCTATAGGTGGACCCCTTTTCGAGATATCGCCATAAAGGTGGACCAGGGGTGACTCTAGAATTCGTTTGTGCAATATGGGTATCAAACGAAAGGAGTTAATGAGTATTTTAAGAGGGAGTGGGCCTTAGTTCTATAGGTGGACGCCTTTTCGAGATATCGCCATAAAGATGGACCAGGTGTGACTCTAGAATGCGTTTGTACGATATGGGTATCAAATGAAAGGTGTTAATGAGTATTTTAAAAGGGAGTAATCCTTAGTTCCATAGGTGGACGCCGTTTCGAGATATCGCCATAAAGGTGGGCCAGGGGTGACTCTAGAATTCGTTTGTGCAATATGGGTATCAAACGAAAGGAGTTAATGAGTATTTTAAGAGGGAGTGGGCCTTTCTGGACCAGGGGTGACTCTAGACTTTGTTTGTACGATATGGGTATCAAATGAAAGGTGTTAATGAGTATTTTTAAAAGGGAGTGGGCCTTCGTTCTATAGGTGTTCGCCTTTTCGAAATATCGCCATAAAGGTGGACCAGGGGTGACTCTAGAATGAGTTTGTACGATATGGGTATCAAATTAAAGGTATTAATGAGAGTTTTAAAAGGGAGTGGTGGTAGTTGTATATGTGAAGGCGTTTTCCAGATATCGACCAAAATGTGGACCAGGGTGACCCAGAACATCATCTGTTGGATACCGCTAATTTATTTATATATGTAATACCTGCCAAGATTTTAAGGGTTTTTTATTTCGCCCTGCAGAACTTTTTCATTTTCTTCTACTTAATATGGTAGGTGTCACAACCATTTTATAAAGTTTTTTCTAAAGTTATATTTCGCGTCAATAAAACAATCCAATTACCTTACCATATTTCATCCCTTTTTTCGTATTTGGTATAGAATTATGGCATTTTTTTTCATTTTTCGTAATTTTCGATATCGAAAAAGTGGGCGTGGTCATAGTCGGATTTCGTTCATTTTTCATACCAAGATAAAGTGAGTTCAGATAAGTACGTGAACTGAGTTTAGTAAAGATATATCGATTTTTGCTCAAGTTATCGTGTTAACGGCCATGCGGAAGGACAGACGGACGACTGTGTATAAAAACTGGGCGTGACATCAACCGATTTCGCCCATTTTCACAGAAAACAGTTAACGCCATAAAATCTATGCCCCTACCAAATTTCAAAAGGATTGGTTAATTTTTGTTCGACTTATGGCGTTAAAAGTATCCTAGACAAATTAAATGAAAAAGGGCGGAGCCACGCCCATTTTTAAATTTTCTTTTATTTTTGTATTTTGTTGCACCATATCATTACTGGAGTTGAATCTTGACATAATTTACTTATATACTGTAAAGATATTAAATTTTTTGTTAAAATTTTACTTTAAAAAATTTTTTTTTAAAAGTGGGCGTGGTCCTTCTCCGATTTTGCTAATTTTTATTAAGCGTACATATAGTAATAAGAGTAACGTTCCTGCCAAATTTCATCATGATATCTTCAACGACTGCCAAATTACAGCTTGCAAAATTTTAAATTACCTTCTTTTAAAAGTGGGCGGTGCCACGCCCATTGTCCAAAATTTTACTAATTTTCTATTTTGCGTCATAAGTTCAACTCATCTACCAAGTTTCGTCGCTTTATCGGTCTTTTGTAATGAATTATCGCACTTTTTCGGTTTTTCGAAATTTTCGATATCGAAAAAGTGGGCGTGGTTATAGTCCGATATCGTTCATTTTAAATAGCGATCTGAGATGAGTGCTCAGGAACCTACATACCAAATTTCATCAAGATACCTCAAAATTTACTCAAGTTATCGTGTTAACGGACGGACGGACGGACGGACGGACGGACATGGCTCAATCAAATTTTTTTTCGATCCTGATTATTTTGATATATGGAAGTCTATATCTATCTCGATTCCTTTATATATGTACAACCAACCGTTATCCAATCAAACTTAATATACTCTGTGAGCTCTGCTCAACTGAGTATAAAAAGAAACGGTACAATTCGTGTGCAATACACTGTTAAATACAACATTTGGCACAACCCTGCAAAAATCGTTGGATCATGTGGTCCACTGGAGTACTTACCATTGTACTCCACTGTAATGCAGCAATGGACCATGTTTCTACACGAACATTCTGTAAGCCGATCATTGCGCGTTTTTAACGATTGTAATCACTACACGATATTTATTGGACTGTGGGTACTCCATGGATTACTCTGATGTAATGCAGAGCTGGAGTATATGGTCCAGTCCTAGGACATCGCAATGTTAATTGGACCATACTTTTTGTATGAATTGTGGTTAATTTTGGAGCACTCGCTTGGTCCATAGCGAGTACTCCATATATGCATGCATGGAGTACTCGCGATTTTTGCAGGGAAGCTATGAAGCAGTTGTAGTGGCCCAGCGGCTATGATGTTGCGGTTGCGATCGTATGGCGAGAGTTCGATCGCCGTCAAATTCTGAAATTTTTTTAAAAAAATTTTATATTCTATTTTTCTAACTCTTATTTTTTCGTTCAGTTCCATTGTGCACAGGTAATTCTCAACCTTGTTATGAAATGTTTTAAATATATATTCAATTACATCATCAAATAAGAAAAATTTCTCGATAAGAGAACTATATGAAAAAACGCATATTATGCGTTTTTTCAAACCTTTTGGAATTTTAATAATAATTTCTTGTTATTAATATTTTTATTAATGACAACAAATTATGTATTAATAAAAAAAATGAATGGGGTAGTACTTGAAAATATTACCTTCCCCACTCCTCCCAAAGGTTAAGCACAAACCGTTCTAGAATTGAGACCGAAAATGTTAAATCGACCACAAATTGTTCTCGAAGCGTGAGAACGCAAAATCTTAAATCAAGCCCAAATAGTACTTGAAATGAGCACAGAAGGTTCACACATCAATACCAAACTGGTCATAAAATACGAACGGTGTGCTTGCAAAAACCGTTCTTAAAACAAGCCCATCGTCACGAGTTTAGAAAAAACGTACTTAACAGACTTTTGTCAACGAATGTTCTTAATGTTGAGCTGTTTCGTTCAATTTAGAAACGATTTTTTCTCTGAGTGTGCTGTGGCTAATGCAAGTATAGAGAATTGGGTTCTGTGTCGTACAAGTGCCCTGCTGCCATCCAGTTTTTTTTCAACATTATTGAAGGCACCGTCAATAGCGAGCAAGACCGCCTGGTTGTACTCTTTGATAGTTCAAATGACGCTAAGCACTTGTAAAGCGCACTTTCATACTACTTGCCCTTCCGCTATACGTCTTCAGCGGTTGTAGTTAGCGTTGTGCCTTAGTGCCAGCCAATCAACTACTCAAGTGTTTTGAGGATTAAGGAAGTAAGGCTTATTAGCCTGTACCCTTGGGGATCTGACCGGATAAGTTTGAATCTTATAAAAACGAAAACAATTCTTACCAGCGTTCCGACACATAGCCATGTTTCAGACATTTTCAAAATATGATAAGTAGATGGGTTATCAATTTGTTGACAACTGATTGCAATACGACCGCTGCGCCACATCCGGTTCGGCCGATTCGCGAAGCTCGATTAACTTGATAGCCCGTAGTAATTTATTCTGGCCTATGTTGTACCTATATATGTGAGGTTGGTTCGATATGGTAACACTAGTCTATGTCTATGGGAGGTCCTCATGGACCGGTCAGTTCAACCTAACCAAATAATAAACTAATGACGTGTTCTTTTCTCAAAATAATACCAACCTGTTGTTTCCTCTCTCGGCAAAAGAAAACCATACTCTAGAAGTCACTTTTCGTACCCGTCCTGCAATACGGTGCAGAAGCATGGACCTTGACAACATCAGATTAAGCGGATCTGGGAGTCTTCGAGAGAAAAGTTCTTCGAAAGATTTATGGGACCTCTACGCGTTGGCGATGGTGAGTACCAAAGGAGATTTAATGATGAACTCTACGAGCTTTACGCAGACTTGGCTAGGCCATGTTATGCGAATGAAAGATGACGCTCCGGCTAAGAAAGTGTTTATATCGGAACCCGCCTATGGAAGCAGAGGAAGAGGGCGGCCCCCACCCCGCTGGAAAGACGATTTAAACTCCCTTGGTGTGACCAATTGGCACCAGTTGGCAGTTGGCCTTGTTGGACGGCCATAACCGTTTATACGGTTAAGCGCCAATTAAGTAAGTTGTTTCTTCTCAGCTCTCTTGTAAGTTTATGTGCTTCTTTCACAAAAAATGTCTTAATGAATACGAAACTGGATAACTACATTACTACAAATTCACCCATTTGCCGAGCAGCAGGTGACCTGGTTAAAAAGTGAGAATTTAAGAGTGTAACACGAAGGTAACATATTTTCCAGAAAAACAACCCTTAAGATAGTACCACTGTCTATACTATGATATATTTTAATAACAAACAAATTAATATATTTATACACCCCTATGAATAAATTGACTACCGAAGACCTTTGCCCAATTTAGTCCACCAGCTCAACAGATGTTCCATACACATTTCCAGTTCAAGTCATTAACTCTTGGGTGCAGTTTGCTGACCAAGTGACGATTTTAATTACACCTTTCTTTACTCTCTTGTTTACACACAACATACGTAGGTATGTATGCGAAAGTAAAGTTGTATTTAATTTAGGTAATTTCTTTATTTTATTTTATTTTTTAAAGGTAGTAATTAATGCGTTGTGCGAAATGTGTGAAGTGTAACAGGGCAAGTGTTATTACTTTAAGGGGTTAATTAACTGTATTTGATAAAATACATACGCATCTATATGGGACATATTATACATGTATGTGTGTGATTATAAAAAAAGTAAGTAACAGTTATATCAGTAACAGTTGCTCAGTACTTTCAAATAATTTGCTACCAAAGTTGTAATTAAATATCAATTTGTTGTCAACTATCATTGCTTTCGATAATGACTTCATTAATGAAAAGGTCAAACTTGAAATTGGATTACTTTTTGAGCGAAATCGATTTGTCTTTTATTCGGCAATTTTTGGGCTCATAGTTTAGAAGTGAACTATACAAGCATAGTTTGATGCAAAGAGCCCCAGCCGTTGACGAAAAGTGTCTCTAAATAGACACGAAGCGATTCCGAAAACAACACAGGAATGGCTTAGAAACAATCTCGCACAAAAATATGAGAAAAGATCCCGCAAAGAGTTCTAAAATTGTTCCGCAGCAATCTCGAAAGAGAGTTGAATTGATCCTGAACACAAGTGAACTTGAAAAACTCTTGAAGCGAATTTGGAAAAGGTTCAACTTAAGAAAAAATAGTCATGATATGATCCCGAAGTAATGCCGAAAGTATACCGAAATGATGTATATTGGAAAGATTTTCCGTCATCCCTTGTCAAATTTGTTTTCGAGACAAACCGGTTTCGGCGTTGTGCCATCATCGGTGTCGATTTTCGTTCTGATCTGTTGTTGTCGTTTGTCTTGTATTTATAGTTCGTAGGTATGTACATGAGTAGGTATTGTCAAAATGGATGTTTGTGTATCTTGCGTGTTCATTCAGAACCGAGGGTGGTTTTTACTTATCGATTTGTTTAACTGACTGAGGCAGGTAAAAGTCAGTAATTCTAGTCGTTTGACCTTCTTCGTGGGTTTGTTGCTTTGGTGCGTTTATTGTTTTGTGTTTATTTGTTGTTGTGTGTAAATTGTGTTTGTCTGTTCATTTATTATTGTACCGTTCTGTTTGTAGATTTCCATGTTTTCGAGTACGTTCAGACGTTGGCCTTTTGGTTGGACTCTGGTATAGTGTTTGGATTCCGAAATGATCCCCGCTAGATGACCGCCAACTAATTACCCATATTGGTAAAACGACAACTGAGTGGAATATCAGCCTTCTTCGGCTACCGTTCGAAAGCTTGAAGTATACCCTTGAAATTTTTTCTTTCCAGGAAATGATAGTAAATAAGAGGAGAAAGAAAGGGAGGGGAGAGGAAAGGAAAGTCAAAAGCGAAGCCAAAATCGAAGTGTCAAAGGTTTGTTATCGCTGAGTCATCGGTTTGTTATAGGTGCGTTACCGACAAGGTATAAACAAGTTTACCAATTTGTCGCCGAAGGGTTATGAACAAAGGTTATCTGTTAACAAAGGTTATCTGATTTTGATCGAGGAATTAATGGTTTTCTATCGGTATTTTATCTATTTATTATCGAAATGTTATCGATTATTTGTCGGGAAGTCATCGATAAGATCCCAAAAAATTTACAAAAATTTCGATGAAGATGCTGACCCTCTAGGTCATCCAACCTCCTATTTCCATGAGGAATTTGGGGTCGCGTGGTATATTGAAGAACTTATAAATTGCGCTGGAATCCTCTTCAAATGGTTGCGGAATACAACCCCTTGAACCCTATATACGGTATTCGAGCGCCGCACGAAAACGCCATAATTGCATTCGAACAGTTTTTAGCAGGCGAGGCTCTGGCGACCCCTCGTTCCTCGTGGAGCTAGATAGTGAGGTATGGCCCAGGAGGTTTAATGTGGTCATATTAATCGGGATAGTATCTTAACGTTACTTTGGTACCGAAATGTACCGGATCTATATTCGGCAAAGGACCATCACCATAGATAAAACTGCCTAAAACCTTCGGGAGCAGTTTTTAGCAGGCGAGGCTTTGGCGACCCCACGTTCCTCGTGGAGCTAGGTAGTTAGGGATGGCCCAGAAGGTTTAATGTGGTCATATTAATCGGACTAGTACCTTAATGTTGCTTTGGTACCGAAACGTACTGGATCTATATCCGGCAAAGGACCATCACCATAGATAATACTCCCTAAATCTTCGGGGAGTGTGTTTATCGTTAATACAAGAACAGTTCATTGTCTCATATATTCTTCGATTTAGTTTTCCTCATTTCGTTCATTTCCATTAACTGACTGGGTATCCGATTGCGGTCACATTAACTGAGCAGCGTACGTATATACTCAGATTTCGCTTACAAGATAATAATTGAACAGATTTTTTAGTTATATCTCTGTGGCTTATCGATAAATCAGTAAAGCATTTTTTTTTCATTTGGCTACAAATGTTGCTAGCTGCAGCGATAAAAATAAGTGGATGTATAGACACCTGCATAGCAACAAAAATGTGTCTGTATGGGTGGATAAAATATATGAGAAACAATTTAAAAACTATCAAAAAATATAGATTATTAAATTCGATAGCAAAGAGTTGAATATCCGTAATTATTTTTATTAGATTATATCTTCTATTGCTAAAACCATAAAGCGCAAATACAACCCTGCACTCAACCGTTAGGAAGTTAAACAGGAGTAACTTTTGAGATCATTGTCTGAAACTGGGTTGTCGCATGGGTGTATTATTACTAAGTGCACACAAACATCGATACACCCTAGATTTCTGAAAATATGTCACAATCATAATGCTACATCCGTTAAAAACCGCGTTGCCACCTTCACGAAACCACATACATATTTATGACTCGATGATTGCAAGTTGTTTTTATATTTGATTGCGTTAAGTGAGTGCACTCGAATTTCAACAAATCAAAATATAGAAAGCAAGAAATGAGAGCAAAGTCACTGACCGCAAACCAATAGATTTTTACATCTAGATTCGCACAAACATACATACAGATGTAGAGCGGTACATGTACACTCAGCTGTGCATTGGTATGGTAACCAACAATAAAGTGCACTTATGTACGTAATAAAATAATGAAAGAAAAAAGTTAGGTACATTTTTTTTTCATTTTTTGTTGCAATGACAGAGGAAAATAACAAAGCAATCAATTGAAATGTTGGCAAACATGTCAAACTAAATTACCAACTACGCGTTGTGCATCAAAGGCTATTGCAAGTGTTACAAATGTAGATATGTGTTGAATAAGGATGGAGTACAATGCTGTGCAACAAAATGGAAACTGTGAAGATATGAAAGAACAATTTGAAAAAAATTTGGAATTCAAAAGTTCTCCTATTCGTCGTATGTGATATATTTTTAACAAATTTCGTATTGGAAACCAAGCCAAAGATCCAATATGGACCTAGAAAGGGGGAGCTTCATGAATGGAATACGGAATGTTAAAATAAAGCGAGCTGCTCACGCAAATCCAAACGAAAAGTTTGTTGGACTGGTTTCGCTTGCTCCGATGTAGGAAGTATTATTATTATTATTAGGTCCGGATGCACTGCGACCTTTGTGCTTGACCATGCAGCCTACTAGTGTATGTGAAGGCTTTTAATGTATCTAAGCACTTCTTCAGGCTTTGTACTACATATCAAGAGCGGATTAAGAGACAAGAATGGAGCCTTACCTATCGTGATATCTATGAAAAACGAACGAAGGGTCAAGGGGGAAATGGAGGGAAGGACGGCCAGTGCAGATCTCAGATCTATAAAGGAGATGTTTGCGGCCTACAAAAAATCTTTCAGAGTGTAGATAGCTTTCAAGTTGTTTCATTTTCTCTGTGGATTGGGTAAATCCTCTATTTCTCTTCCCTTCATTCCCATTAACTTTTAGTGAGTCGAAGCTCAACCAAAATCATAGCGTTTTTTGGCAACTGTTAGTGTTGTGAAGGCAACTTCTAATTCTTTAAAGTGCTGAATGCTGATTTTTTGTTTTATTGATTTTTCGAAAGGAAAGTCAACTGTATCATACAACTTTCTGAGCGTGCAGTGAAATTTTCGGAATTCTAAATTTGTGAACGGTAAATGAATCTTTATTTGAAGAATTAATTTAAACCGCGGTATGTGTTTTTCGTGATTTGATAAAAAAATTCTGAATTTTGATTGTAATTTTCTGAATTTGAAAAAAAAATCTAAACATGAGTTGAAATTTTCGAAATTTTAAAAGCAACTTTTCGAATATTAACATTAATTTTCTGATTTTAAATTTTTGAAATTTGTGTCTTAACTTTTGGAATATG